>JBBPBX010004811.1:39575-62760 GCA_038048925.1 Garcialebias charrua
GATACTATCCCATTATAATTTATTAGCATTGTAACCACAACCTATAAATATTTGTAATGTCAAAACAGTGTTTTATAATCATTTCAGTGCGTGTAAAAATACAAGAACTCTATCTTTCAATTATCATTACCGGTAAGTAAAACTCATAGCTTAATAAAATCAGTAAGTTCAGTTTCAAATTGTTTGATTTGCTAAAAAATATATATATATATTTTAAACACCCCTCCATCTAAATGAAAAAGTAAAATCAGTAAATAGAGACCCTTAACTGTGCTGGTAACGTTAACTTGATGTTAATAATGATAACTGATGTCAATTTGATGTCAATAAAACTGTCACAGCCCAATCAGTATGAATCTGAAAAAACCCTCTGTCCTGATAAATGATAACACGCTCATTTAATGCATGATGTTTCAGCCCAGGGAGTAGAACCGGTGACTTTTTTGCTGGAAGATGTTATTGAAAATGATTATTCATTTTGGGTCAGTTAATGGTTCATATTATAATAATATTAATGTCACATTTTTGTCATCTGTGTATGTTTCCATACAAGACGAAATTTGACTCTGCATTTAACCCAATCACCACCAGGTGGGGCAGTGGGCAGCTATAGAAAGCGCGCCGGGGAGCAATTGGGATGAGATGTGCTGCTCAAACACACCACAAGTTATGCCGTGACTGGGTTTCGAACCTGGGTCCTTCGGGTCCCAAGTCGGTTCCCCTGCCACTACACCATCTTGGCCCCATATTGCAGATTCATACTCATCTGACCCCTCAGCGAGAACGTTGATCACAAACTCACACAGGTGACCCCTCGTCCAGAGAAGTTTCCAGGAGGAGTGAAGACTCACTGGAGCAGAGTGAGTCTTCACTCCTCCTGGAAACTTCTCCAATTTAGAAAACCTGAAACAGGTGATAAGGGACACAACAGCACAACACCCTGTCCAGTTAGCAGCCAGCCAGACATCCTTCTATTCATCCCTCCATCCCTGTCAAGTTATTCTGAATTAATCCATCACAAATCGTTAAGCATTTTACCAGCAACACTTATTTTTCTCTTCTCTCCATGCACCAAATTTCACAAGTCATTAGTTAAGTATAGTATGTCACATCATTATAAAAATACTATATCTTAAATCATGTCAGTAGTTGTTAAAATTCATCATTATATATTTTATGTTGGCATCTGTTAAAGAATAGTTAAAAATAAGTAAAAAATAATGTATTACAAACTATGATAGCACTTGTAAAAATTTTTACCTGAGATGACACACTGCTATAGATTTAGTCTGCCTTAAACTTCATCACGGATCATTTTAAGTGATTTAAAAGTAAAATATCTCACAACGTCTTTGCTCATTTTATTTTATACAATATTCAGGTTGAATTCATTATCCAAAAACTCTAAAATATTGCTTATCTACATTATAGAGGAATTAAATTTCATTATTTAAAGTCATGAATTGTGTCATTCCCGATATTTACTTTGCATTCAATCATCTAATTAAACTCCGATACCTCACTGGTTGTTCCATCTGCCCAGTTTAAGTTCTCAATCTCCATCTGGGATCTCCTGTAAAGGGAAAATGGGGGGTGGGGGGGGGGCTATATACAGCCATCTATCCATGTTGTAGTACTAATGGCATTATATTTAGCAGTTCTAAAAGACATTCACAGTAGTTTTCAGTCCAGTCTTCTCCAGAGACCTGTGAAGGGTTAATATTGTTCAAGACATGCAAGTCACATCAATTTAATAATCCTGTAAGATCATCTTTGTCTAAACAGTATTTTTTACCAGGAACAGGCACCAGTGAAGTGAACATTTCTCTTTTGAAACATAAAATTAACAACTTTAATCTGCATTTTCTTAATTTAACACTAAGACTCCATGTCAAACCTGTAGGGCAGTCGCTGTAAAATGATTCCAGCTCCCATCATGACTCATCCAAGACATTTTGTTAAATGTTGTTACATTTTGTTAAATCCCATAGCTAATGTCGGCTTGTATTGCCTTTTAAAATTGCCCATATTTTAGGTGTATCCAATTATCTGTCAGCTTCTCAAGGGTGAAAATGAACTGGGAAATATTAAGCACTCTGTGTGAGAGTGTGTGTGCTTGTGTATGTGCTCGTGTATGTGTGTGTGTTTGAACGTGACTTCTATTCAACCAGGTGAAAATACCACTGAGTTCAAAGTCGTCCCCTGTAAAGGAGGCCTGTCTTTACAGAAGAGTCCTTGCGCCTCAAAACCTAACCTGCCAGTGTTTGAACTGTGGGAGGAATAAAATGATTAATAGTTTTATTTACCTTAAAATCAAAACCCAAAATGTACAGTTCCATTACCAACCCTCGTATGAATCAGTGCTGCTTAAGCTTAATAAAATTAATGTTATTTGATTATGTAACTTTGATAAATAATTTAAATGTTTAAATATTACTGTCTACTCTTCCCTCCCCTTAGTCCAGATGAGAGCTGTCATCACCCCCAGTAGACCCCTCAATTTTATTTTATAAAAATAAGAAAATAACTCCTCATTTTACCTCAGGTGAACCACCTGAACTCACATCCTAAAAGAAGGTTAATTGAATATTGTAGCTTTGATCATTACTCATGTATGTCAATAACAAAAACACAGTGAAAGCTGAAGAAAAAAACATTATAAAATCAGAAAACACACGTAACAGATCCTGTGACGCGAAGATGGAACAGTTATCAGTCTTAAACTAGAGCCAGGAGGTGTCTGGACATCCTGCAATTTATCTATTCTACTGAAACAATCAAAAGATGATTTGTATTTACACAGATAAAAGTGTGCCATGGAAGAGTCCTTATGTGCACATGACCCAAGCTAATAATGCAAGGTTAAATCATGACGGTCTGCAAACTCTTATTCTACAGATAAAAAGCACAAATATTACTGTTATCCCTGTTTTCAGTGGACGCCGCAAGGTTAATAATAAAATAATCATATGTCTAATACTTATTAGATAAGTCAATTTTATTCATCACATCACATTATACATTCATATATAATATGTTTTGTTTACTAGGTTGTTCAAACAACATAATCATAGTAAATTAGACAATGTCTCATCCCCATAAATCTGTTATTTAAAATGTTTTCTCTAATCTGGAATTATTTCCCCATCTTAAATCATCCTTTTGTCTCTCATGGACTCCCATAGGAATTGTTTTATACTACTAGTGTATTTTAATTTAATGTTTTTCAGTCTACACCTAATTTATTGCTGTTTGTCTTGTAAGTTTAATACTTTTATTAAATAACAAATTCTTTAAAGAGTGTTCTCTTCCTAGGGCACTTAACTTTTATATTATAAATATGCCATTCTAGCTGTTTCTTGTCTATTAAATATATTTATCACAATATCCCTACAAATACTATTACACTGGTTGGTTTAATTTCACAGACTTGTTTGATTTCTCTCATTGATTTAATTTTGTTTCACCTGTAATAATTCAGAATCTTGCAAGAAAATAAAATACACCAACAAGGTCAGACGACCCTGGGCCGTCCTGCTTATCTGGGCGAAAGGCTCCAGTCAATCTGATTCAGACAAAACAACACTACACCCCCACACACACACACGATACTGTTGTAAGTTAAAACATCTTTGACCTGTCACATCTACATCTTTATCCTCAGAGAGAAGGTCTTGGTGTTTCAATCCACTCACATCAACTTGAGTGCGGTGTTTTCTGTTTTCTGTCTGCCAGTTTAAAATGTACCTGTTGGTCTTGAAAATTTAATTATATGAATTTATGCTAATATAAAAAGGTCACTTACCAATTTTCTGCCTGATGTTTGATGATGTTCTCCTGCGCCTTTGGGATTATAAGTCTGTGTACACTTTCTGTACAGCCATCTAGTACAAGTCACCATGTATTAGATGGTTGCAGTTATCAGTTCCATTTCATCCCTACTGACTGCAAGAGGGCGGTGCTGAAAGCACTGAATGTTCCCTTCTCGCATGCGCTGTTCGAGTAATTATATCAACGACTTCACACAGGTGTGACCGGATAAGCAATCAGAGGCTATATAGCCTAGCGTTATCCATAATTCAGTCCTTTTTTCTTCTTGCGTGCATTCGAACCAAGGCTACAGGCCTTTGGCTTTTCTTTTCTCACCGGCGCTGGAGGCCCAACTGCCTGTTGGCCGGAGCAGTGTGTTCACCCTCCGAGGGCCGCAACGGTTTAACCTTTATCGAGGTATTTCATTGGGCTATGGTGGCTTCGCCCCTCTCCCAAACCACAGCGTTGCTAATGTGATTCAACACTGGTGAGTAACTTTTGCTTATTTCGCGGCTCCGTCCGCCCTCGGACTTACGTGGGTCACGTAAGTAGTCTTTACAGTACTTTGCCTTGACTGCGGTTTGTTGCCATTGGTGTGGCTCCGTCCGCTTTAGGAGGCAATTTCCATGTGAGGTCGACACGTGGGTAAGTATTACTTCTACCAAGGTTTATTGTGTAGCCAGCTGTGTTCTGGTCTTGTTTACTTTGGGAAGGAAAGCGTTCGCGCACCTTCCATAAACTATTCATAAACGCGCCAACCTCATAGCTAACAGTGCTAGTTTTCTTGAGTTTTGGTCTTGTTTTCTATTGGTGACGGCTAGCGTACGCACCATCTCCCAGTTCACATTCGCCAACCTCATACACGGTTGGGCTGAGCTAGCGGTGCTAGTCTCTTTAGTTTTTTGGCCTTGGTTTCTATTGGTGACTGCTAGCGTTAATGCACCCTCTCCCAATTCACTTCTGTTGGTGAAGGCGAGTGTTTACGCACCCTCTCCCAATTCACGTCTGTTGGTGAAGGCTAGCGTCCGCACACCCTCTCCCAATTCATTTTTCGCCAACCTTGTTCTCTATTGGCAAGGGCTAGCGTCCGCGCACACTCTCCCAATTTTGGCCTCCTTCGTCTAGGAGTAAACTGCCTACAGTAAGGAGTACGGACGGCTCTCACTGTTGTACACATTGTGAGGCCGTGCTCCAGGCTGATGACGGTCACGACCTGTGTCCTGCCTGCCTTGGACATGGCCATCTGGTGGAGGCCCTGTCGGAGAAACCCTGCATGAACTGCAGCTTCATGCCTCGTTCTGTAATGGTACGTCCAGACCGAACAGCGTTTCAACTTCCAAAAAGCTCGTCACGCACGCAAGTGGACGCACTTGGTGTCCAGACCTGAACGCCAGAACGCGAAACTGCTGCGGGGTGTGTGGGAGGAGCTTACCGGTATACCGAGTCCTCACTGCACTCCGCCAGGCGAGGAGCTTTTTATTTCTGTCTCTGTAGAGCAGACTTGACTGGTCGTGAAGGACTTGTCGCGAACACACAGCTACAATGAGTTTCTCTTCCATAGTCCATGACTCCGCGGGTTTTTTCTGTGTCCCACAAACAATACGTCACATAGTTGCGCAATCGTTTCCGCGTCACATAGGGACTCTCCCCCTGACCCCCTCTCTTCTCCCCCCGACTCTCCCTGATCAACCAATCAGGGAGAGTTGAACGGCGTTTGAATGTTTGAACCGCAAAATCTTCAGCTAAATCAACGTGTGCTTTGGAGGCTGACGCGGGTTCACGTGCACGGAAAAACGCTTTCCATCACGCTCAACACGCACGTGACGTGACGCCCGACGCGGCTGGAAGCGCGTCCCCCATTGACTTTGCATGTAAGCTGGAGGCTCCTGCCGTTGGAACACTGTTAGGTGTGAATGCACCATAAGAGTGGCTCGGCTGGCCCAGCTCTGCCCCATTTTTAATAATCACTTTAAAAGTTATAAATGTTGTCTTTGGTGCCTGTTTGTTTTCCAAATATATTAGTGTGTGTGAATGACAGACATTAACATAAAACACTTTGTAGAACGGTGCTTTATGAAGTTCAGTCTGTTTCCTTCTATCAGTTGACCGGCAGTTCTGCCACATCCAATATGGGGGCCGCTCCAACGTACCACCGCTATGGACCAGCCCACTCAACGAGGTGTCCACTAACTGTCTCACCAGTTCTCTGTGATCATCCTGGCAGATGACAATAGCCAATAAGTTATGGAGAAAGGTCAAAGGAGCTTTGCTATGAAATAATGATGAATGATTGTTTGAAATAGGTTTAATAGATTAATACCCTGATGCATGCTCAATAATCCAGGTAGAAAAACTGAGGAAGTCTTTCGGACGAAAGACGAAACGTTTCTACAGGTTTTTTTTTGTTGCTTTGTTTTGTTTTTTTGAATGTCCAGAGGACCAGACTTAGCTTTTTTAGATTTAATAGATTAACTCAAAAAATGCTGATCTGACTCCAAATCCGCCCAAATTATACTCACTCGCCCAAAGTAATTTTTACCCCCAAAATAGAGAATGAAAACCGCCCAAATGGCAACACTGCCCGTGTCATTGCCAATTTATAGGGCCTTCCTTGCCTCCTCCTCCACAGAAGGGGAGCTCTTCCTGTCACGTGCATGAGGGGGCGTGACTAAGTGTGATCTCCAAGGATCTTATTTGGATTGACGTGTAGGGAAAAACATGAGTCGGTGCTTCCAAAGCCTTTCTACGTGATGTGTCAAGCAAAATAAACTATATTCCTTGACAGATATTGAATCCATGGGAGACTCTTTTTAGAGCTGCTAGTCCAGTTTAACCCAGTCAGAACCGGGTCATAATTTCATTATAATCCCATCTCTGAGCAGATCAAAAACCCCGGACCAGTCTACATAAATATCTCAACATTATAGTAAAGGTGCGTCTCGTTGAACTTTTACTTAATAAATACACTTCAATGGTCAAAGCTTCATTTCTCCTGAGCAGCACAGTAAAATGCAGCTGATCTGACGTTTGCTCCAGGAGTTCCTTAGCGAGGTGAATGAAGGTGGCTTGGTATGGCAAGCCAAGTGTCTCATTAATAGCCACTTTTACCTAGTAATGGGACACTTTGCTTGCCATATTATTTTAGGGCCCTCTAGTAGCTGAAAATGGTAGTGTTCAATATTATCCATCCATCCATTATCTTGTACCCGATTCTTCCATTTTGGGTCAGGGGTGTCGCCGGTGCCCATATCCAGCAATCACTGTGCAAGGGGCGGGGGACACCCTGGACAGGTCTCCAGTCCATCACAGAAACACATAGACACGTGTTTCCATCAAGGTTTCTAGGTGCGCATTATGAAGCATCGCATCAGAAAAGCTAAATGGAAACGGCATAATTCGAGTTAACTTCCTCTAAGTCGCTCTAAAGTTTATACGCTCGCTTGAGGTAGTTTTTGGGGAGTCGATTCAGAGCTGAGTCGGCTAAACGACAGATGGAAACAGATTAGCCGACTCAGTTCTGCCGCAGCGAACATTCACGTCACGTGACTGATCAGCTGTTTCCGCTCCGGACAACATGTAACATCGCTAAAACTAGTTGGCATGACAGAATAAATACAACTTGCCCGATAGCAACACATACCTGAAATATTCTCTCCATTTTGCCGAGATGTCTGTTTTCAAACGCTACTTCCTGTTTACTGTGGAAGTGCGTAACGCTGACGTCTGACGTATGGCGCTGACGTGTGACGTAATGACGCTGACGTCTGACGTAGAGACGCTTTGCGTGGCATTGCAGATGCGCTTCAAGCCAGTTTAATGGAAACACTTCTGATCCTCATAATTTTAATTTACATTTTAGCGAAATTTTCTAAAATTCGCTCAAAAATCGAATTTAAATTGGATGGAAACATAGCTATAGAGACAAACAATCATTCACTCTTTCATCACCTAGGGACAATTTAGAGTTACCAATCAGTCTAACATGCATGTTTTTGGTCTGTGAGAGGAAACTGGAGAAAACCCACACACGCACGGAGAGAACATGCTAACTCCACACAGAAAGACCCCCAGACTGGGATTTGAACCAGGGACCTGCTCTCTGGGAGGCAGCAGCTTTGCAGTTGCGCCACCTTCAATATTTTCCATGTCAGAATGAAAGACATCATCAGATCTAAAGCAAAAATTAGTTTATAAATATGGGGTAAAAAAAAGTGACTTTGGGGAGTGGTGGCACAGTGGTTAGAGATGGTGGGCCTGTGATCGGAAGATTGCCAGTTCAAGACCATGTACCGACAACATCAAAAAATGTGGGTGGAAAAAGGTGAAACACCCACACCTGACTCCACCCTCATTCGCCCCACTCTGAGCAAGGCCCTTAAAGACCGTGTAAAGTGAATTTCAATATTTTCTTCAATAAACATTATAAATGTCATAATTGTAATCTTGTAAATGAGTAAAAAGTCTCAAAATTGTAGCTCAATTAATTTTGGAGTTATAGATGAAACTGTGTATAAAGATATGTCTTTTTCAGGATTTTTTAGGCGTGGTTTAAACGGGACCGCGTTTCGTCACGCGGTCCTCATTAGTATAGCCCCACCCCCTGCAGCTCCAGCCGTATAAATTCGCCTCGGTGGAGCCGTTCACTCGCGAATCGCAGATAGCATCAGATAGCAATAGCATAGATATTTTGTTCATTGTTAGCTAGCTAATCAATTATGCCTCGTTCGTGCATCTTCCCTGGATGTCGCAATGGTCAGGGCACCCGTACAAATCATAACGTGTTTTTATACCGCGTGGTTTTATACCGAGTATCTGTAATGCCTGGATAGGTCAATGGATAAAGCGCTTGCCTTCCGTCCCAAACCCCACGGGTTCAATTCCCGCATGGTACAACTCTTTTTTTTTTTTTTATTCATTCCAGATTAAAAACACACAAGAAAACTATTTACAAAAACAGCGTAACTCTTGGAAAAAGTAGCTGCTGTTACAGACAGAACTCAGATAAAAACAGAGCAGGTTTACTGGCTCTGCTGCCTGCCTCTCCACACAGTCAGCTCAGGGGGCAGGACACGAGCGCAGCTGCGCTGAAACCACGCCCACGCACTGACACGCCCCCAGCGTTCCAGGGCAAGGCAAAATCATGTTTTTTCATGATTTTTGAGACTTAATTTTATAAGGTAAACAATGTTTTTAATCAGTCAGATTTATATGGGTGATTAATAACACATATTTATGCCATGTGACAAACTAAAAACACACATTTAATTTCACTTTACACGGTCTTTAACCCCCACCATTTGCTCCCTAAAACAGGTCTCTCTTGAAAATGAGTTCTCGTGGCTCAATGAGACTACCTGGATAAATAAAGGGTAAATGAAAAAAAAAATACAGCAAAAATTACAGTACATTAAAAACTTTCAGATTGACACTTTTAAATCTTCACTTAAGACTCATCTCTTTTACTTGGCATTTGATCCTCGCAGAATCTCAAATTTTGAGATTTTATTGTTGTGTATTTACTGATAGCTTTATTATGTTTAGTGGCACTAGATGCATTTTACTCTGTTTTTATTTTATTTTTTTTAACTGTAAAGCACTTTGGTCGACTTCGGTTGTTTTTATGTGCTATATAAATAAAATTGACATCGACATTGACATTAATGAACGTCAAAAACATTTTCCTGAAGTTGTTGTTTCCAGAACTAAATGGAACCTTAAATACAGGGGCCAAGATGGTGTAGTGGCTAGGGAATCAGACTTGGGATCCGAAGGACCCAGGTTCGAACCCCGACCACGGCACACCTTGGGGTGTCTGTAGCCGTTTACGCATTGGCCAGCCCTCAATGGCCCGGGGCTCCCCTGGGTGGCTCTGGGCCACCCGCGTTCATTACGCATTTGCCGCAAAGCCGCCTTGAAGTGGGTGGGCAGTTCTCTGGAAGTGGGTGGGGTGGTCTCTTCACGTGGGTGGAGTGTTCGTGTTTTAAGAGGAGACTCGGCAAAAAAAAAATTGTTAGCTGGATATATATATATATTAGTGTTTCTGCGTTTAATTTTTGTTAATAACTGATCACAAATCAGCTTATGTTACAACGTAAATAACACGAAGCGCACACCCATTTCCGCCTTTCAGCGCGACCTGAATGTCATTAAACAGCATTAAACAATAACTAATATTGTCTAACTGTTGCGCGCAGCCAGGGTTTTAAAATATAACGAATAATCTCTAACTTTTACGTGCAGCTAAAATGTCAGGAGGAGTGATTGCTATATGGGCAAGTTGGACACCTGAAAATTCAGTCCGTTCGGATAGCTCAACGAGTTAATGCGTTATCGTTTTGACCGGGAGAAGTGGGTTCGCTTCCAGCCTGGGACAAAGTTATTTTACTTTTTTTTTCTTTATTCACATTTTCTTTTAAATAAAAAGGAGTTTGTTTGGTTAACAAACTCCTTTTTATTTAAAAGAAAATGTGAATAAAGAGAAAAAAAAAGTAAAATAACTTTGTCCCAGGCTGGAAGCGAACCCACTTCTCCCGGTCAAAACGATAACGCATTAACTCGTTGAGCTATCCGAACGGACTGAATTTTCAGGTGTCCAACTTGCCCATATAGCAATCACTCCTCCTGACATTTTAGCTGCACGTAAAAGTTAGAGATTATTCGTTATATTTTAAAACCCTGGCTGCGCGCAACAGTTAGACAATATTAGTTATTGTTTAATGCTGTTTAATGACATTCAGGTCGCGCTGAAAGGCGGAAATGGGTGTGCGCTTCGTGTTATTTACGTTGTAACATAAGCTGATTTGTGATCAGTTATTAACAAAAATTTAACTCAGAAACACTAATTCAACTAACAATTGTTTTAGGGGTTTCTCGTTTCTGTAGTTAAATTTGAATGAAATTCAACCCTCGCGCTGAGGTTGTTTGAATGAGTCCCGCCCCTGCTGCAAACAACGAATCAAATGAGAGCTGAAACTGGCTCTGTCGGGCTCGGCCCGATAAGAACCACGGTGAAGATGGTTCCAGAACAAGGGTGGATCCCGGGCGGAAAAGGTAAATGCGAAGACGCCGAACCCGGGTTAGAAGCTGGGAGAGCCGGGGAGGGCCGGCCAATGCGTAAACGGCTTATGAGTGCACATCTATTTTCCCCAGCTCCCCGGCGCTGACCACGGCTGCTCACTGCACCACCTAGTGGTGGTTGGGTTAAATGCAGAGGCCAATTTCGTCTGTCAAGTATGGGAAACATACACAGATGACAAAAATGTGACATTTATACTCCAAAAAATCACTTACAGTATATGGTGCTTTATTTTTATTTTTTACATATTTAAGCTAAATATTGCCTCAAGCCAGTTTACAAATAATATGTCATACTCTGAAATAAGTGTTCCAGATTATCTGTCTTGAAGAAATCCTATTTCCTGTTTCTCTGCGCGGCCCTTCGGTTGTTTTGAATAACTTGATTTGGCCCTCTGGAAAAAATGTTGCCCACCTCTGACTAATCTATGCAAGAATCTGGAATTCAATACTCTGTGCAGCTCTCAAACATGTTTGACCACGCCTGCTTTGTCTCCCCCAGCTGTTCATTTGTCAGTACCACATCTGGCTTGCAGCAGACACCAAGGGAATTTTGGTCCTCATCCCAGGAAACCCTTCACTCAACATCCTGGTGAGCACCTTCATCTTCGTTTGCGTGGCACACGAGGTTTCGCTCATCACCAACGACCTGGCCCAGGTGGTCATCCCCAAAGACAACATGGCCCTGCTGCGGAGACTGGGGGCTGTGGGGGTCTTCAGTCTGCTCGTGCTGCTGTGGAGTGAGGGCAACCAGCTCACGCCTGCAACTTGATGGACACCATGATGGGATCAGAGTCTGTGGAAACTGAAGTGTGGTACAGAATCCAGTCTACTGGTGGTCACGAGCAGAACCGTAGTAACAGTGGGGGGGCGATGTCGGCCTTTACTCTTTGACTGCTGCAACCCACACAAAGTGATAAAAAGACTTGAAACGGGGCGTGGATCTTTTGAAGGTCACGTGCAAAATACAAAAACGTAAGACTGAATGAAACCACTGAAATGTTTACATGCGTGTGGATGTAGAAGAGTTGGAGACATGTCTGCAGCATGGCTTCTCTTCAACACAACACAGGAAGCTGCTTTCATGAGGTGTTCCTGTCATCCCTTATCTGTGGCAAAAATCTCTCCGTCCACAAAACGTTGGCTGAATCAGCATATTTACATGTTTCCTCTTTTTACAACAAACACTCAATTGTGCTGCGTTTCATCAGTAGTTCTAACTTTATGCAACTATTGGCTGATTAAAACCCATAAAGTCTAAATTGTAATGTGGAGCGCAGTAGAACAAACACTGAGCAACCTCCCTTCCTTTCTGTATTTTGATTGTAATTGACAAAGTGTCTGCCTTGCTGACAGAAAGGTCACTGCTGTTGCTCTGAAAGGACACGACGTGTACAGTATTTAATGATTTAAATATTTTATGCAGTTTGGGGCTTTGTTTTGTATGTTTGCATCCATCACTGCTGTTTGTGAAGAAGTGTTGCATAGTTCCAGTTGTAGCCAGAGTGTCAGAGGGGCTCGACCCGTTAGTCCAGTAGCTGTCTCTCTCGTTAGCAGCACCCTTTGTTGTACGTATGTAAATAGACATAAATTTATATATATATATATTTGTATGATAGAATGAAACTGTGTTTTGTACAGCGTCACCTGTTCAGTTCAAACATGCCTCGTATTTTTGGCGGGAAATGCTCCATGTTGCACATAGTGAAGGAGAAACAACTAAAAGTCCACCCAGCTGGTGAAGGGACTGGTTTTACGAATGCCTCGTTTAATTTGACCCCCTCAAGCCGATCGGTACATCTTCAGGTAGCTGAGCTCAATCTTCCATGTTTAGGCACTTTGCAGTTTAAAACTTGGTAATGCACTGAATGAGCCGAGAGGATTTATTGTAACTTTAAGATAAAACCAGTTATTTTTTCTTTTGCCGTTTGGACAACGTCTCGTTATACTGGGACATTCAAGAGAGCACTTTTCTTTTGACACCTGCATTTTAAAGTTTTCTTTGTCCATCTCTGAGGTGGAGCGTGGTGTTTAACACGGTTTGGTTTGGCACATTTTTACTGTGCAAACCAGATATTTTGTCAAGGAAGTTTTTGCTGATACAAAACAATAAAAATATTGTATAGTAAAGCTGTTGCTTATAAAATTTGACTCTACCGTTTGGGTAGTAAAACATTGTGGTGTAACTCGTTTATTTATGAGTTTCCTCTTGTTTCTTGGACACGATGACAGAGACTTGTGATTTTTAATGCTCAGCTCACTTGTGTACCTGTACTTCCATGATGCTGTTTAGTTTACTGATTTGTTCTGATCAACAGTCATTTGGACCTGAAGCGATCGCTTTAGTTGTGTAAAAGCAACATATATCCTTGTTCTCTTGTAATATTTTACATGTTTTTTGTGACATCTTACAAAGTGTGGCTCTGTATTCATATTTATAAATGCCTTTATTCTGTTGTACATTGTTAAAATACTTCCAAAGAAGGATCTGGGCTTTTCTATTATTATTTTTTACAAGAAAATCTGACATTGTCTTGAATGTTATTTAAAAAGAAAGCAGGTAAAGTATAGCTTTAAAAATATTTTATTGTTATAGTATGGCACATTACATAAAACACAACACTTTCACTTTAGGTCCATTGTGCAAAGCAAGTAAAAATCTTTTTTTTTTTAAACGTACACAAATGTTCTAAAATTATTATAATCACCTATGCTCTTGTTCTCTTATATTCTCACTAATAAAGGTTTAAGTGCATATGAATGATAAAACCTTACTCGTGAGACATGCAGATTGGCATAGATGTTAGAAAACACAGACGGTTGGAAGATGGTGCTCGACTCTGGTGCTTCTGGTCATAAATTCAGAGCTTCAGCCACCTTTCTTTCCTCAGGAATACCATTTACCTGCAGTAAATGAAGGAAAAGACAGTAAACAGCTGTAACTCAATTTTAATGATCTGTTTAAAAGAAGAGATGTGATGAAAAGCCTGACACGTGGTGAAGGCTCATATTTTAATCCTCTAAACACAAACATACTGCTGCACCTACCTCCAGTCTTCGAAATGTCGACATGACATAATTATCTCCTTTGTTAGCATTGAACAGAAAAAGCAGGTTGTTAGTGCATCGTGCAGTTGATTGGTGTGGCCACCAGAGGGCGCTCACACACAGACAACACAGTTTAATGTTTTTCCCTTAATTTCTGAGGAAAATAAGAAACACTGAACACATTTTATGAAATATTACCGTAACAATTATTCTTTGTGCCGCAACTCTCAAAGTGATACTGTCTTATTAACTCGATGTGCGAGGCTAAAGCTGCGCTTGATATGACTAATTTTGTTGACTCCCACCACCACCACTTTTTTAATCCATTCACCGTAGTCACTTTAGATTACAAAAAAAAAAAAGTATTTTCCATAGTAACGAACGTTTCTAAAGAACGTGACAAACATTTTGACAAAAAGGCAAAAAAGTCAACGTAATAGCCGTAACTGATATTAGCTGAATATCTAACAAATTTAAGTCAGGTCCTCTAGACGGATTAAAACATATTATTATTATTTTTTATTTATTAGTTTTTCTGTTTGTTTTTATTATTAATTTTGTTTGTTTTCCTGTTTTTTTATTATTTATTTGTTTTTATTAAGTTTATTTATTTGTTGTTCTGTTATTTTTATTATTTATTTGTTTTTATTATTAAGTTTATATATTTATTTGTTTTTCTGTTATTTTTTATTATTTATTGTTTGTTTTTATTAATAATTTTATTAATTTAAAATTTCTTCTGTTTTTTAATTTAAAAAAATTGTTGTTTTTATTTGCAGTATTTGTTTTTATTATTTTTCATTCATTCAACCTTTATTTAGGCAGGTTAATCCCACTGAGCCCCGAGGACTCATTTACAAGAGAGACCTGGTTTCAACAAAGAATGATGACAACAACAATAGACAAAAAGAATAGACAGTCAATAGGCATACAGATTTTTCTTTTTTTTTTTACAAATTAAAATAAGATGGCAAAAAAAAGAAGTAAAAAAAAACCAGACTATAAGGTGAATGCAGAAAACTACATTGGTCCTTGCCAGGAGTCCAACAGATGCTTAAAGCCACTTAGATAGGTCAAGGTGGAGATACTTTTATTTATTTATGTTTCTATTGTTTATTTATTTGTATGTGTTATTAATAATTTTGTTTGTTTTTATGCTTTTATTATTTGGTTTATTTTTATTATTAATTTGTTTATTTGTTTTTATGTTTTCTTATTTATTTGTTTTTATTATTAATACTTTTATTTGTTTTTCTGTTGTTTTTCCATTATTTATTTGTTTTTATCATTAATTAAAAAAAATTTCAATCTGTCTAGAGGACCTGACTTAAAATAGATTTTCTACCTGGATTATTGATTATTGATCATGAATCAGGACGTTCTACTGAATATTTGTAGCTAAACGGCAGTTTCATTTCTGCAGAACATCAGTAATGTTGCTCTTTTTTAAATATGCCTAAATTCCTGCCATATTTCCTAAACCCCAATATTTTCAAACAAGGTCAAGGAAAAGTGTTTAAGGGTCGACAAGCTTTTATTTATGTATTTGTTTTAGACTTTTCAGCTTCTAGTCTGGAAGCTTACCTTGCTTAAACAAATGCAGAAGAGGAGCTTGTGAGCCGAACAGCCAAGTTTCTAAAAGTCATTTATTTTATGAAATGATTGTGTGATAGGTTAGAATGTTGTCAGCCTGGTATAGTGTCATTTCATTGAGCTGGTAATAAACTCGCACCTGCAAACATGCAAACTGAGGCAAATTAAAAGTAGGTAAAGAAAATAAACAGCAGGATGAAAAGCATGCAGATTATGTCATGCATGTTTGTTTAACAATACTGACACGTGTCCTAAAACAAAATCAAATAAAAAACACTAACCTGTTGGCCTTTGTTGTGGAATCGTTATCTGGTTTTGCAGATTCCTGAAACAGTGGACGACGGTTACAGTGAGAACAAAAAACACAAAACAAATCTAGTACTTTTAAAACTATGAATTATTTATTATCAGTTGTGAAGCTCACTTCTGTAGAAACAACATGGCGGGAACTCGTTTCGTCTTGGATCATATGAACAACAAAGACTGTTCTAAACCTCACATCAGTGATTAACGAGACTGTTTGAGCTTTGTTGCTTGATCCCATGAAAATCAAAAGCTTTTACTCACGCCTGTGTCTGCATAAGAGGCATGCTGGTGGTCTCGTAGCTGTCGGGGTGGATGGGTGGCACCACCTCCCCGCTGACGGGGTTGAAGACGGGCAGGGTGGAGAGAGGCCAGGAGATCTCGCGGTTCTTGGACATGCTCCTCAGCTCCTTGCTGGATTTCTGGATGGAGCTGTGATGCACCAGCTGGATGCTGGAGGATGGAGAAGACGCGAGTTGGTACTGTAGCATTTTCCAGCAGAAACTCATCTGAACACGTGACGTCTGCATGCCCATTATAAACACATCTGTCCTGCAGATGTTTATCTGTTTCATTTAGGGAGTCATCTACATTTTTTCATATTCAAACCTCTTTATTCCTGTTAATCTGGTCATTAAATTGATCAGCAGCCTGATGAATGAATGAATGAATGTCAACAAACATAATGAGCATATGAATGGAAAGAAAAGAGTCGTCAACATAAAAGAGAACAAAAATAGACCCAGAAAATAAACAAATAAAAACACAGGAGAGATAAAACACTTACGCTGGTGTTTGCATGTTTCTTTTTGCCCTAGAAGCAAAACAAAATGAATGAATTAAATACTAATATTAATAATTAAAGCGACATGTACACACAGGTGCATAAAGTGGGGTGGGGATGGAGCGGAGCGTTAAAGGGGGCTCTTCTCTCCCAGCCTGTAAACGATGCAAGGATGGGGATGAACCACGTGTAGTTCAGTGGTTCAAAATGTCATAAAAACAACTCAAAAGACAAACATAATGAAGAACTGAATATAAATGGACACACTGGACGGATGGTAATGAAAAGCTGCAGTTCCACATTTGAAGTTTGGATTTTGAATCTGGTCTGATTATCCAGCTCCTAATGTCTCTGCTGTCATTTCTTTACTTCATTTTCATATTCTTACGTAGTAGGACTGGTTCACTGGGCTGTCAGGTGCAACATCAGTGCAGGGATAAACGAGATCAGGCACACTTACACCCCTTCCCGTCTGAAGCACATAGTGTAGCCAAGGATGAAGAAGAGGACCAGTGCCACAGCAGCAGGAACCGCCAGCGTGATGAGGAAGTCGTAAAAGTAATCCCGGCTCTTCAGAGACTCAGAGGGGGGGTTGTACTCCCCAAAATCTGGCAGGATTCCCATACCCGGGTCAGGACGAGTGATGTATACCGGGACTACTTTGTTAATATCAACCTACAGAGAGAGAGGAAAGTCTTTGAGAATGTTTGCAGCTGTGCACTGATAATGGAAGGTGCACTGTAACTGTTCATAGTTAGAGCACCCTCACCAGAGAGATCTTACACCAGTCGATGTGGAACTGAGCTCTGAACTTCTTGTCACAGCTGATGACGGGCTCCATTTCCTGACTGCAGCGCAGCTGGTTGTGTGGGTTCTCCACCTCCCGCAGGCAAGACGAGAAGGGAACGTCAGCACCAACCATCACATAAACACTAGAGAGGGGGAGGAGATGAAGAGGAGAGGATGAAGAAGATCTGGATGGAGACTTGTTTTATATGTGTACACAGAGGCACCCCTGCTCCTCTGAGATTTCTGATGTGAGATTGTATCTGATAACACTTAGGCATGCGCTCTCGCTCAAGGCAGACATCTTCTCCTCTCCCTCCTGTTCTCCTCTTCCTCCTGCTTTTTTGCTCTCTGTCTGTGTCTCGGAGCTCCTGGTACACATCTTCCAAACAAAAAATACTTTTATGGATCTGGTGAGCTGGACTTTCAACGCAATCGACAAAATCTTTTCAACAAAACAACACGATCCTGGAGAGCCCTCGTGTCCTGCTGAGACTCACGCTGCAGGATACGTCATGGACCCGTGGTGGGGGTGGGAGCTGAAGTGTCTTTCTGTTTCTGTCTCAGGAGGATGCCGAAGACGTTTATAAATTTGGATTCATGAAAGCAGGGTTTCTGCTTTTTGGCATCTCAACTTTTGACGAAGACATTGGCAGCAGTTTCAGCCATGACAGAACTGCTAAGTCTGTGTGAAGGTTTAGTTTGTGCTTCAAGTACTCAAAATCAGCTGATTTACGAGCTAAACCTTAAGATGGAAGTGATTTGTGAGAATCACAGGCCACCTGTCGCTTCTAGGACTCGCCAGCATGTTGGAGTCAACCTTGGAGGTGGCTCATAGCACAGACCAGTGGAATGCCCACAAATCTTTTTATACCTCCTTTTTCCTTTCCTCGTGTTTTTCACTCTCCTTATCTAATGAAAAAGCTGGTGCTGCTCTCTGTGGATGAAGACTCAGACATCTTGTTTCCCATGCCTGTTGTTTTTTTGGTGGGATGTACTGAAATGAAATTTCCCTTTGAGATCAAATAAAGTATATTGATTGACTGACTGAATATGAAATTAGCATAAAACAGCTGAAATTAGCTGAAAGTAGCTGAAAAAACAAGCTCAAATGTGCACAAAGAAGCTGAAAGAGTTGTGAACAGATCTAAAGATTTGAAGGATGTAAAATGAGCTCAGTTATTTTTCTATGAGGAAAAGAAGTGGCAGAAAAGGATGAATATTTCAACAAGCTAAAGTTGCACCAATAACAAAAGTCATAGCACCCTTCTCCTGAAAGAGTTGAACGTTTTGATTTATGATTTATTGAAATGGCACAAAAATTGTGGAACGAGAAAGATGCTGAAAAACGTACAGAAGACAAATAGATCACAATAGAGTGAATGCTTCATTAATATTCACACTATGATACCGACCTCATGGAACTCTGCATGTTTCAATTCAGTTCAGTTTATTAGCGTTCAGCTGCAGAAGTCCAGTTGCTTCGTCTTTTGTCTTTTGATTTCCTGTGTCCTGGATGACTGAGAGGCTGTGTCTCAATTCAGGGATGCGTCCTCATGAGGACCCAGCCTAGCTGGGCCGAGTAGGCCACGCACTCACAAGGTCGGGTGGACTGAGCGAAACTGCTGAAATGGGACGGTCTAGCCTTCAGGTTTGCCGGCCTTGAAGTGCGTGGGGCGTTCTCTTGAAGTGGGTGGGAAGTTCTTGTGTGCGCGCTTGGTGTGTGTGTGTGGAAAGAGAAGGGACACCGCTAAAATATATTACTAAACTAAATACAAGTATATACTGTATAGTGTTTCTAAGTTTACTGTTTGTTAAGAACGAGGGGCGATCTGTTAAAACCCAGAGTGGACCTATGAAAATCAAGTTGTCCAGTAGCTCAACTTGTTAAGCATCCCACGATTGGCGCAGAGATACTTTTCTCGAAGCTGGTTCGAATCTCACTCGGTACGGTTAAAACTTATTTTACGTTTGTCTTTTATTGGATAAAAAAATGAGGACTGAGATTAAAAAGAAGGAGTTTGTGAAACTCCTTTTTTTTATCCAATAAAAGACAAATAAAATAAAGACAAACGTAAAATAAGTTTTAACCGTACCGAGTGAGATTCGAACCAGCTTCGAGAAAAGCATCTCTGCGCCAATCGTGGGATGCTTAACCAGTTGAGCTACTGGACAAGTTGTTTTTCATAGGTCCACTCTGGGTTTTAACAGATCGCCCCTTGGAAAATAATCTGATTTGTAATCAGTTCTTCAAAAACAGTAAACTCAGAAACACTAATATATATTCAGCTAACACGTTTTTTTTAGTCGTTTCTGTAGTTAAATTTTAATGAGATATATTTGCGCTGAGGTTGTTTGAGATGACTAAATAAAGGTTGAATGAATATTCGCGCTGAGGTTGTTGTCAGAACGAGCTGATGACTCAACAACACGCAGCAGCCCCGACCCTGCACGCAGAAAGTCCCACCCCCCCCGCGAAATCTCTGCTGGCGCTATGAATTCTGGGATAGCCTCCGTCTTGAAGGTTCCACGGATGCATCCTTCGATTTCGGCAGGAAGTAGGCCGCATTCCTCGGCCGCATGAGGAGGAGTCTTCGAATTGGGACAGTCCTCCGCGCGGGGCAATGACGTATGCGGCCGACAAATGCGCACTCATGAGGATGCAGCCCCTGAATTGAGACACAGCCGGCGTCTTCACTAACGTACGAGCACTAACATCAGTGTCGGACCGTATCGATACTAACGTGATGGGATCGATACTTGAGTTTATTTCTACCTTCAGTGTCGCTCCTGTTCATGAAATACTGATGCTGCGCTTCAAGGCTTCAAGAGGCTAGATTAAATGTAAACACCGGTCCAAACATTCATGTTAGATAGTAATTGCATCGGTATACAGGTAGTCCCCGACTTACGAGCGCTCTTACCTACGAGGTTCCGGACTTACGAGCTGGCGAACAAGCAGTAAATTTGTAAAGAACATACAAAAAAAAACAGCACTTTCATGTGTTTTTAGATGAAAGTGTGTTAGCTAACCGTTTGGAAACAAGTTTCTGAGCATGTTTATGAACTAGTATGAACATTTGTGATGAAAAACGATTGTTCGTAGTAGCGCTAGCATAAATTTTCCGACTTACGACCGAAAATCCGGACTTACGAGAACACGTGCTTCGTGTTCCGACGTACGAATTTTCGCCTTACGAGCGACCCGTAGGAACGGAACTCGCTCGTAAGTCGGGGACTACATGTAATTGGTTCTGATTGCGCAACAACTTCAAAATCGATGCAGACATGCTAACATGTGTAGCATCCATATTCTGCAAACACAGCGTGCTGCGTGTGACGTCACTTCTGTGCATGTGGGTCTCATCAGGGCTAGACTGTTCGGACTGGAGTCTGACGACGGTCGCATTTTAAATATAATGGGAATGAGCTCCCAAAAAAAACAGATCTAAGCAAAACGTCAGAATTGAGCTGTCTGATAAAATGTCAGGATGGGCAGAGTGGGATGAGAAGATACACAGTTTGTTTTATGTAGGTAGGTGAGGCTTTCTTCAAAAGAGGTTTGCCACCTGAGTAAAGCTCAACATGACTGTAGCTTTTGAAACACAACAAGTAGCTCAAACAGATGAGGAAAAATGAGTAAGGTGTAATTGGAGCTACTTTCCATCAGGAATAAAGTGTTTAACTGGGATCCCAGTCCATCTCCTCACCCCTCTTTCAGATTGTTGATGGGCAGAGGCACCCGGCCTCCACGGTCCAGCGCTGAGGTAATGTTGATGGCGTTGAGCCTCTCCGGCTGCCACACGTTCTTAACAGCCCCAAGAAAGTCCCCCAGCACCTCGCTGGCCAACATCTCCTCCACGTTCATGTTTCTGATGTAAAACTCTGCTTGGTACGGGAGCGGAAACTCTGCCCAGAAAGACAAAACCAGGACACATTGGGCCTCATGCAAGAACATGTTCGTATTTTTATCCTAAATTTCTCTTACTTTTGTTCGTACGAAGCGTTCGTACGAACATGCCACGTCAGATTCAACAAACTCTTCTATCCTCAGGAAAAGTGTGTAAATGAGCTGCGTACGTATGATGAATTGCACCTGTTCTATCCACCTGCTCGTGCACGCGGAGAGGTCATTTACATAATTCCCACCCCTCAAAACACCATATAAGGCTACGTTTCCTGCCTCAGAGAGCAGGAAGTGTCCGTTCATAAAATGACAGCGAAAAGCCAAAGAATGGCATGAAATAACCACTGCTGTTAATGTTGTGTCTCCCGTGGGTCGTACAGTATCAGAAATCAAGAAAAAATGGTTTGATCTGAAAATGGCTTCAAAAAACGTCTCGCCGCAGCACGGTGCTCTATGACTGCAACAGGAGGAGGTCAAGGAAAAGTCTGCGTTACCGAGATGGATGGAAAAATAAATGTCATGTCAAAACTCCAACTGTGCGCTCAACTACAGCACGAGTGCGTGTATGCAGCTTATTACACAAGCGCTCCTGTCTTGTCTGAGGGCTGTTTAGAGGTGTCATAAGCCATGGGGCTAATGCATAGCCTCGATCACCTGTGGAAAATAGTGAGTTATAGGTAAATGATCAGAGAATAATTCCAAATCCTCAATTACAAATTAAAAAGTTACCAACAAGCCAGCCATCTCCATGCGCACCTTGCGCAAGACGCGTGCCAACAGCACTGTTTTGCAGCACAAATGAGTCATGCGCTCCTCCTGGCCATCGCGCAACCACATTTAGCAGGTTATATTTCGAATCAGATATAATTTGGACATTTATGGAGTGGTATTGCTTCCGATTGAGGAATGGGAATGCGTCAGGTGAAGGTGCTTTGATCCGTATGTGTGTACAGTCTATTGCTCCGATGGTGTTTGGCAGTCCAGCAATAGCATGAAAATCAGTCTTAATTTGTACTTGTTCTGCGGCGGTGTATGGGAATTTTATGTACCTGGGTGTGTCATGCTCTGCGCCTGTCAGGCTCTGCGCCTGTCATGTTTCTTTCTGTTTTCAATCACTCCTCAGTTTTTGCTGCGCGCCCTTGCGCTCCTGTTGCTGGGAGCGTGGAAGTCACACGCCCCGGCGCACCTGCCGTGAAGGGGGAGGAAGTCTGTAGCTCCAGTGTTTTGTGGGAAAGATTAATAACTGCCGAAGGAATCATTTCCTCATACACTGGAGCTGCAGTCTTCCTCCTTCTTCATGGCAGGTGCGCCGGGGCGTGTGACTTCCACGCTCCCAGCAACAGGAGCGCAAGGGCGCGCAGCCTCCTCCGTCAGCTCCAGTCTCCCCTCAGTCCCGTCAGAACCGCTGTCAGAACCACTGTCAGCACACGGGCTGACAGGGTGTTAATTTGAGGAGGGCTTTGATGACCAAGGGGAGCGCACGACTCACCGAAGCCTGCGACACACCAGACAAATTAAACTTAAAATTATAATTCTAATTCAAACAGAATAACCTATTGTCAAGAATAATTATGGTGCGTGATTTTTTTAAACCCAAAATATTTTCTAAATAACGAAGTATAAAGTTATTAGTGGAGAAAATCCGTCTGGATAACAGCAGACTGACTGCTCGTAAAATATACGACAGGTCTGGACCACACGTAAATTTTGTTCGTATCTGAAAAAAATCTTAGAATACGAAAACATTGTTGAATGCCACAAATGATCCTAAATCACTCGTACGCACAGTTTAAGAACAAATCTGTGCGTACGAACGGTTTGTGCATGAGGCCCAATGTTTCTGTTTAAGAAGGTGCTAGCATAAGATGATGAGCTGGACG
>JBBPBX010004812.1:0-36992 GCA_038048925.1 Garcialebias charrua
AACAGAATAACCTATTGTCAAAAACAATTGTGGTGCGTGACTTTTTTAAACTCAAAATATTTTCTAAATAACGAAATATGTAGTTATTAGTGGAGAAATCCCGTCTGGATGACAGCAGACTGACGCTCCTAAATTATACGACAGGTCCGGACCACTCGTAAATTTTGTTCGTATCTGAAAAAAATCTTAGGATACGAAAACATTGTTGGATGCCACAAATGATCCTAAATCACTCGTACGAACAGTATAAGAACAAATCTGTGCGTACGAACGGTTCGTGCATGAGGGCCAATCTCTCCGGGATTGTCAGGATGTGCAGCAAAACTACTGGCATAGTCCTACAGAACCTCACTGACCTACACAAGACAAGGTCAGTGAACAAGGCCAGGCTGATTCTGGCAGATCCTGATCATCCACTCCACAGTGAGTTCAGGTTGCTTCCATCTGGACGCAGATATCTGCAGCCCAGATGTAGGATGAACAGACTGAAAAACTCATTCATCTCTGTAGTGATCAGGATTCTCAATGAACAGTGATGATTTCATGTACTATTTTAATATCTCAATATCTTGTCTAGTATGAATGTTCTGTGTGCCTACTGACTGTGAAACAAACTGCCCCTCAAGAATAATCTTCTTGAACATTATAAAGTGACACATCTGACATATGTTTCTCTGTCAACTTTTCTACTTTCTGTTTGACAAATTTTCTTGAGATTATTTTTTATTCTCAACAAAACACATTTAGGAAAATATAAAGAGAAAAATACAGCATTTCAGTAACACCAACAATCAAGAACAGCAAAAATAAAGTCACTGTGTTCACAAAAGTCACATTTCAAGAAACACTTTAATCCCTTTACAAACTGAAATATTTAGGAACTCAGCAAGAAAATAAACAAAATGTTTTTTTTATTCCCTAAGATACTGTAAAAATTGTTTTTAGCTTACTACATTTTGTAAAGTGTTGTCTTTTTGGTTACATTGTTTGTATATTTCTCAAAAGTGTTTTTTAATTGTGTATTTTTAGATTGTTTGGCTTATTTTTTGTTGTTGTCTGAAACTTTGCTGTGATTTTTTTTCTTTGTTTCTAATATTGTGTTTTTGACTTCATTGCTTTGGAAAATGACTTATTTATGCTTGTTTTTTCTTTTCTTGTGTTTTTTTTCTTCTAGTGTGTATCATTGTGGTCTTGTTGTGTTGTCTCAGATATTGTCTGTGTGGTTTTTGTGTCTCATTCAACATTCTGTTTTTAACTGTTTTATTTAACAAAGATAATGACTACTGTATTTATTTGGTTGTTTTTGTTGCTGGAAGTCTATTTTTTTAGTATTTTTGTTAGTTTTTAATCATATATTTTCCATTTGATCTGCAGTATTTTCTAAAACAAAGGAGATGATCATTGATTTCAGGAAAAATTATTCAGTAACAGCTCCCGTGGTCATTAACGGTGAAGCTGTGGAGGTAGTGCAACAATATAAATACCTGGGAACTGTTATTGATGATAAATTGACCTTTGACCTCCATGTTAATTCAAATTGTAAAAAGGCCAACCAGAGAATGTATTTTCATTGGAAGCTTTGTGGTTTTAATGTTGATTCAACTTTTATGAGAATGCTTTATTCATGTTTTATTGAGTCTATTTTAACCTTTTCCTTCATCTGTTGGTTTGGACTTTTGACTTGCAAGAACAAGAGCAAACTCTCGGGGATTGTCAAGATGTGCAGCAAAACTGCTGGCATAGACCTAAAGAACCTTGCAGACCTACACAAGGTGAGGTCAGTGAATAAGGTCAGGCAGATTCTGGCAGACCCTTATCACCCACTCCATGACGAGTTCAGTCTGCTCCCATCTGGACGCAGGTTTCTGCAACCCAGATGTAGAACAAACAGATTTAAAAACTCATTTATCCCTGTAGCAATCAGGTTTCTTAACACACATTAATTTTAACACTGTTATTTTAATGTCTTATTGTCTTGTGTTTATATGTGTATGTGTGTGTAAGTGCATATGTATGAATCTGTACACACTTATTGACTGCGAAACCAATTGCCCCTCGGGGATAATAAAATAACTTGAACTTGAACTCCTCTGCCCATGAGCCTCGGAGCCAAGCCAGGCAGGGCGTCATCTCCCCGGCTCCGCGTTCCGCTGGTCAACGCTGAAGATCCTTTGTGGTGCCGACTCGGGGCTCGGGCTCTGGATCCCAGCCTTGCATGCTCAGAGCTCCACTGGACACCGTGAAGGATCATATGAGCTGGTGACTCGTAGAAGGCAATTGCCGGATCCCGGCCTTGCGTAATCATGAAGGCTGAATTTCGATCCCGGCAGTCAGGCGGACCGGGACGAGTCTGGGATGGACGGTGGAAGCGATTTTTGAATAAACAAATAATTTGTTTTCATACATAAAATGATCAAGCCATAAAAAAAATAAAAATAAAAAAATGTTTATTTTAATACATAAAATGTTTATAAAAATTGCTACCACCGTCTGTCCCAGACCCGTCCTGGTCCACCTGTCTGCCCGGGTCGGGGTTCGACCTTCATGGTTACATGAGGACGGGGTCTGGAAACAGCCTTCTGCAAGTCACAGCTGAACTCTGAGCTGGGAAGATGACACAGGATTTTAGTTTTGGTTCTGAGGCTCCCAGGTAAGAGAACCGGGTGAGACGAGCAGAGCTGGTCAAAAATTTTTCTTTTTTCTTTTTTTAGCGTTGAAGATTAAAAAATAAACAAATAAAATAATAGGCCTTACTGTAAATGCTCTGGACCGAGCTGGACGCAGTTTTATGTCGTAAACGGAATAGAGAATACAGCGGATGGACGGAGGAATACAACGTCACCAGCATTCCAGTAGGCCATTAACTCTTTTTTTCCTTCATTATGGCTCCCAAACGTATGTGTTTTTTGATAATTATGTAGGGTACTGTGTTAGGATAGGCTAAGTGCTTGGTAATACAGTATTGTACATGTATATGGTGCAGTATGTACGTATATTTCGACTTACGTCGAAAATTGGTTTAAAACGCTGTGTAGGAACGGATCTACGTCATAAGACGAGGACTACCTGTATATGTATATATATTTTTAGTTGTGTAGGATACATATTTTATAGGTAATGATGAGTTAACCATATGAGTTTCAAAAAATGTTTTTTTGATTGGTGACGTATTTCCGGTCCTGATGGCGCATGAATCTTATCCATAGACTCTCGTTAAAAATGGCGCAGTTATTCCACAACGTTGCAAGAGAATGGGAAGTTGCTGGTCACAGATTTCTACGCCTTGGGAATGTCCAACATGAGCTGTACCTACCAATCACGTGCTTCCGGTCTTTTTTTTTGTCTGGGAACAGAGCCGTGCGGTGACTCAAGGAGGCTGGTTGCAAGTAGGTTTTCATTGAAAACCCTTTATCTAATGCCTATTTGCCATTTCTGACTGATATGCCTCTCAACTTTTAGAAGTCTCTGTTTGTGAAAAAGCCAACCAATATCAGACTATGTATGAAATATTATTTCGCTGTCAGCAGCACATTTTAGACAATACAGGAATCTGTCATCACACACAAAAAGACTAAAGGACAGCTATTATCCATAGGTTGTCAGATTACTGGACTCTCAATAAATAACACTGAACAACTGGCAATAACTTTGCACCAAGCCACATCTGTGATAACTAATATGGCTAATATTAGCTTGTGACAGCTAATATTTTTATTGCTGCTGCACTGTGGCTGTAAAATGTATGATACAGTATATATGTATCTACCTTACCATCATAATTCAATCTCAACGTCGGTACCTGTGCAATAACCTGTAACACAATCGGATATTTTTTTTTCCCGCTTGTACCTAAAACAAAATAGTTCACACAAGACAACAGAGTGAGATTTTGAATGGAGCTTTTTGCAAAAAGGGAAGCCACAGCAAACACCCTGATGATGCTTACTGTGAACTTCAAATTCTTGTTGCTTTCTGCTCATCTTTTATTTAGCAGTAAGTGGGAGTGGAAAGCATGAGACAGCAGTGGAAAACAGGATGCAGCAGTTTCAGATCAACTTCTGTCATCATAAGATAAGTGTTGGCCGAACAGTTGGGACATTCTGCAGTTTAGAACAAAAAGTCTTCTCAGATAAATATCTTATACAGTGTTTAGACAGTTCCGGTGTGACCAATACTCTTTTTGTCAGTTTTACACGCACATCATGATAAACAATCAACTTTGAACAAACAGAGCGTTTATAACTCTCACAGCTTCACTGTCATGTGATACTGTACTGTGAATTCTTGTGGTTGAGTTGGACCCAGACATGCAGGTGTAGGGGCTGTGGTTTTGTTTATTTGCTTAATATTCAGCCCACTTTGTGTTGTGTGTTCCCTTTGTTTTGTTTATTTGTTTAATATTCAGCCCACCTTGTGTTGTGTGTTCCCTTCTCTTAGTTTCTGTGTTCTACAGTGTTTACCTCCATCTGGTGTTGTGTCTCTGTTCCTGCACTCCCTGGTTTCCTGGTCTGTCATTTCCTCTTATGGTTTTCACCTGTGTCCTCACAGGTGTTTTGTCTCATTAGTCATGTGTATATAAGTCAGCTCCTGTGTGTTGTCCATGGTGGTGTCATCGTTGGGTCTCCCCTGATGTCTCCTGTTTTGCTCCTGTCTCCTAAGTGTAAGTTTGCTACACAGTCAGCTCTTTGATTTATTATTATTAAATATATATTTTTGTATCTCCTGGTTCCCTGTGAGTGTTCTTGTCTGCACCATTGGGTTCTGTCCTACATGTAATCCCTGACAGTATGACATGACCTAATTTGAGCACAGCAGACAAGTGCTTCCTCTCCAGGCTGTCTGAGGAGGATTATCAGCAGCTCTGTGAATCTGTCCGGAGGTTTGTGGACTTAGTCACCTCCTGCAACCTGTGGAAGAGGTGGGTAGCCACAAACAAACTTCTTGATGAATATATCCGTCTACCAGGACTGTGTGATGCACCTGGTATGGAGGAATTCCTAGACAAGGTGCTGGCAGAAGCGGAGTGGTTGGGACCACTCGTCCGATCCAGTGCTGTCGGTCCTCGTGCCCCACCCACACATCCTCCTGAAACCGAACTGGACTCTCCTTTCACTACACCTGTGATCCTTGCAGCTGCAACCCCTGCGGCCACTCCTAAGCCTGCCGCAGTCCCCGTAGTTTCTTCACCTCCTGTAGTCTCTTCTTCTTCACAGTACAAGGATCACACCCATTCAGACACCATAGACTCAGTTTCAGTTTGTTTTTCTTCACCTGCCTGTTCTGCTTCTCCCTCGCCGTCTGGTTCTGGACCGCGCTGCCACCATCGACGACGGAGAAGTCCTACTGACCCAGCCTCAGTCCAAGTGGCTGATTCGCCTGCTGCAGCCGGCCCTGAGCCTGCAACCAGTCCTGAGCCTGCAACTGGTCCTGAGCCTGCAGTCGGTCCTGAGCCTGCAGCTCCAGCATCTCTAGAGTAGTCCCTGGTGGGAGCCCCACACGTTTCCTGTTCCGAGAGGTCCCTGGAGGGAACCCCTCACGTTTCCTGTTCCGAGGGAGCCCTGGAGGGAGCCCCTCACGTTTCCTGTCCCGGGAGGGTCCTGGAGGATGCCTCCCATGTTTCCTGTTCTGAGGGGTATCTGGAGAGCACCTCTCAAGTTTCCTGTTCTGGGTGGACCTTGGAAGGTCTCCATACCGCCGACGTATCCACGTCGATGGATGGTCTCCACGCCGATGACATCCCACCGCTCAACGACATAGACGACGTCCCATTGCTCGACGACATCGACAACGTCTCGACGACATCGACGACGTCTCAACGCTCGACGACGTCTCAACGCTCAACTACGTCTCAACGCTCGACGATGTCTCAACGCTCAACGATGTCTGAACGCTCGACGACGTCTCAACGCTTGACGACGTCTCAACGCTCGACGACGTCCAAAGCTCAACGACGACGACATCTCAACGCTCGACGACGTCCCAACGCTCGACGACATCCCAACATCGACGACATCGCAACAGCGACGACGTCTTGACGACAGCGACGACATCTCAACGCTCGACGACATCGACGACATCTCAACGCTCGACGACATCGACGACGTCTCAACGCTCGACGACATCGACGACGTCTCAACGCTCGACGACATCGACGACGTCTCAACGCTCGACGACATCGACGACGTCTCAAAGCTCGACGACATCGACGACGTCTCAACGCTCGACGACATCGACGACGTCTCAACGCTCGACGACATCGACGACGTCTCAACGCTCGACGACATCGACGACGTCTCAACGTTCGACGACATCTCAATGCTCGACAACATCGACGACGGAGAAGTCCTACTGACCCAGCCTCAGTCCAAGTGGCTGATTCGCCTGCTGCAGCCGGCCCTGAGCCTGCAACCAGTCCTGAGCCTGCAACTGGTCCTGAGCCTGCAGTCGGTCCTGAGCCTGCAGCTCCAGCATCTCTAGAGTAGTCCCTGGTGGGAGCCCCACACGTTTCCTGTTCCGAGAGGTCCCTGGAGGGAACCCCTCACGTTTCCTGTTCCGAGGGAGCCCTGGAGGGAGCCCCTCACGTTTCCTGTCCCGGGAGGGTCCTGGAGGATGCCTCCCATGTTTCCTGTTCTGAGGGGTATCTGGAGAGCACCTCTCAAGTTTCCTGTTCTGGGTGGACCTTGGAAGGTCTCCATACCGCCGACGTATCCACGTCGATGGATGGTCTCCACGCCGATGACATCCCACCGCTCAACGACATAGACGACGTCCCATTGCTCGACGACATCGACAACGTCTCGACGACATCGACGACGTCTCAACGCTCGACGACGTCTCAACGCTCAACTACGTCTCAACGCTCGACGATGTCTCAACGCTCAACGATGTCTGAACGCTCGACGACGTCTCAACGCTTGACGACGTCTCAACGCTCGACGACGTCTCAACGCTCGACGACGTCGATATCTCAACGCTCGACGACGTCTCAACGCTCGACGACGTCCCGACGCTCGACGACATCGCAACATCGACGACGTCTTGACGACAGCGACGACGTCTCAACGCTCGACGACATCGACGACATCTCAACGCTCGACGACATCGACGACGTCTCAACGCTCGACGACATCGACGACGTCTCAACGCTCGACGACATCGACGACGTCTCAACGCTCGACGACATCGACGACGTCTCAACGCTCGACGACATCGACGACGTCTCAACGCTCGACGACATCGACGACGTCTCAACGCTCGACGACATCGACGACGTCTCAACGCTCGACGACATCGACGACGTCTCAACGCTCGACGACATCGACGACGTCTCAACGCTCGACGACATCGACGACGTCTCAACGCTCGACGACATCGACGACGTCTCAACGTTCGACGACATCTCAATGCTCGACAACATCGACGACGGAGAAGTCCTACTGACCCAGCCTCAGTCCAAGTGGCTGATTCGCCTGCTGCAGCCGGCCTTGAGCCTGCAACCAGTCCTGAGCCTGCAGCTGGTCCTGAGCCTGCAGTCGGTCCTGAGCCTGCAGCTCCAGCATCTCTAGAGTAGTCCCTGGTGGGAGCCCCACATGTTTCCTGTTCCGAGAGGTCCCTGGAGGGAACCCCTCACGTTTCCTTTTCCGAGGGAGCCCTGGAGGGAGCCCCTCACGTTTCCTGTCCCGGGAGGGTCCTGGAGGATGACTCCCATGTTTCCTGTTCTGAGGGGTATCTGGAGAGCACCTCTCAAGTTTCCTGTTCTGGGTGGACCTTGGAAGGTCTCCATATCGCCGACGTATCCACGTCGATGGATGGTCTCCACGCCGATGACGTCCCACCGCTCAACGACATAGACGACGTCCCACTGCTCGACGACATCGACACGCTCGAAACGTCCCACCGCTCGACGACATCAATGACGTCCCACCGCTCGATGACGTCCCACCGCTCGACGACATCGACGACGTCCCACCGCTCGACGACATCGACGACGTCCTACCGCTCGACGACATCGACGACGTCTCAACAACATCAACAACGTCTCGACAACATCGACGACATCTCAACGCTCGACTACGTCTCAACGCTGGACGACGTCTCAGCGCTGGACGACGTCTCAACGCTGGACGACGTCTCAACGCTCGACGACGTCTCAACGCTCGACGAGAACTCCGCCTGCGGAGATGACTAGCCGCCGTGTCGCCCCACTTCTTTGAAGTGCGCGGGACCGGCCTTAACCCCCACCGAGGGAGAAGTCGTGGTCGTTGGCATGGCTCCCACGACCGACGCGCTGGGCCCAGCCCAGCTGAAGAACCACAGCGCCCCTCCAGCCTCTGACATGGTATCGTCCAGCAGCCGAGCGCTATCTCCTGAGGGCGTGCAGGGGCTCTCCTCTCGGTGCTCCACGCGCTCCAGGACATCATCAGGTAGGCCGCGCGCATGTGCTGGAGGTCCCTGAATCCACGCCTATTGGATTTATCCTGCACTTCGCGCCAACACTGAAGACGTAGTCTACGCCCACCTGCTATGGGCCACACCTCATCACTATTTAAGTGGCCATTGACCGAGAGATTGCTCTCAAAAAAATTCACGTTTAACACTAACTAAGATTTTTTTCCACAAGACAACATGTCTTTCAAACGACCTTCAAGAAATGCATAGGATGTGATTTTGGCTTCATCCTGGCGGAGAATAAGCACCCTCTCTGTGAGACGTGCTTTGGAGTCCAACACGGACAGCAGGCCGTGGTTCAGTACCGCATGCTCAGCCTGCCAGCTCCTGACGGAGGAGGAAAAGGAGCTTTGGTTTGACCTCCCCTGTCCTTGTGGCACAGGAGGCTCGACCGAAGGTGGATGCTCCGCGCAACCTGTGGTAAGCAGTTGGCGTCTACGCGTCCATGGGGGTAGCTAGTGCGGCTGCATGTTCCTCTCGAAGGTTCAGACCCTGTTTTGCCTTTCCTATGCCTGCGGAGATGACTAGCCACCGTGTCGCCCCACTTCTTTGAAGTGCGCGGGGCCGGCCTTACCCCCCACCGAGGGAGAAGTCGTGGTTGTCGGCATGGCCCCCACGACCGACTCACTAGGCCCAGCCCAACTGAAGAACCACAGCGCCCCTCCAGCCTCTGACACGGCATTGTCCAGCAGCTGAGCGCCATCTCCTGAGGACGCGCAGGGGCTCTCCTTTCACTGTTCCACGCGCTCCAGGACATCATCAGGTGGGTCGCGCGCATGTGGTGGAAGTCCCTGAAGGCATCACTCTGGCCTCACCCTCCATGCCACTCTACGCAGACAAGCAGGACAGCAGTGCGCTCACCTCTTGCTGCTCCACGCGCGCCTAGACATCATCAGGTGGGGCACGTGTGCGGGCTGAAGGTCCCTGAACGCACCATTCAGGCTTCATCCTCGCTGCTGGCAGGAGGATTTGCAGCTATAAAAACAGCGGCCAGAGGGAGCGATCTGGCCCAGCTTTCAGACGTGGACTCCCCACGGTAGAGTGCGGACATGAGCCACTGGAATCACGAGCCCCGTGTCATCCTGCGCTCTCAGCACGAGGACACAGGGGCGCACAAACCAGGTTTCTCTGCTGTTACACCGCTGTAGCCCAGCTGGTCAGCACTGAGCTCTGAGGTTTACACTGAGACCAGTTAAACACGTCGGGAGACAAGTTTTCATACAGCACCCAGCTCCACCAGGCTTCAGGACAAGATGCACATGTTCCTCTCAGGTCGGTGTGGTGATATTAATATTGTATTGCTTTTTGGCGCTCAGCACCTGGTGCAAGCCAAACACGACATGACCTGAGCTGTTATCAACATGATCACGAGCTTATGCACGGTGCTCACGATGAAAGTAGCTGAAACTTTCCTCATCGATGGGGTGAGCAGAAATCTGATTAAAGCCCCATCACGTCAGAGGGACTATTTTTGGGGGCTCACTATCAGTGTTTGTACAACTTCGTTCATCCTCAGAGACGACCGAGCAGATACGCAACCATTTTGTTTTTTCCCTTGGGCAAACCCGCTCTACCCGCGGGTCTGTGCGCCATGAGAACAGACTAGAGCTTCACCAGCGGCAACAGTGACGCTCTTCACCAGCTACCAGCACCAGGACAAGAAGAGACCAGCACAACATGTCAGTGCGCTGCAGGTGTGTGTTTTCAGTACGTGTTTTGAGCATAATAAAGAAACTGTCATGAAAAACAGTATTTTTTATTCAAACATGTTGAACCTCCTGTCCCGGGGCATGTTAACACATTTCCTGACATGGTAAGGAATTTGACACGAGGTTATCTGTCAGACTTAAACAGAAAGTGTATATTTCTATTGTGTTCAAACAGAGAGCCGGGCTGCAGGTGCAGAGAGCTTCTGTGCACCCTCTATCCCCCCCCCACCACGAGGGTGGGGGCTCACACCACGTCATCAGACACAGAGCGAGGACAGTGCAGAGTGTCAGACAAATTGTTGTTCCTGCTCTCAAACTGTTTAAAAACACATGAGCCTGGTCTGAGGACAGTTGTTTTCAGCCAGGACTTTTTTCGTCTCTTCCTCTCACAAGCCAGACAGAGTCAGGTAAAACCACCAACCCGTCACAAAGTGACGTTTGTCAGACCTGCACAAGTCAATTGGGCTCAGTGCAGCAGAGGTCATGAGAAGAGCCTCCTATGGGCCAATGCGGACTCTGTCCACTAGGCGGCGGTAAAGGACAGGCTATTTCTCTGATGCATCCGAACGTTTGTTAACACTACTTTGACTAAGGCTGCGCTTTTTTGCGCAAGTGAACTTTGCTTCTAAATCCTCCGGTCCCTTTCAGTGGGCTATATAATGTCGATTCAAATGCTAATGACCCTACTAAAGACCCATTAATTGTACACCTACACCCCCCACCCCCTACCCCTCAGTCCAAAATCCTTGGACCCAGTGCAGGCCTTGTATAACACATAAGCATTTATCGCTGCCAGGTCAAGCATGTTGTAGAACACGGCGATGGGCCGCACCGTATATAAATGTGCAATCTGGTCCATTATACCGGTGTGTCAGTTGACCTCGGGTCATGTGACCTATGTCGGTCCGTCAGTTGACCTCATGTCGTGTGACCTGTGTCGGTCCATCAGTTGACTTCATGTCGTGTGACCTATGTCGGTCCGTCAGTTGACCTCAGGTCATGTGACCTGTGTCGGTCCGTCAGTTGACCTCGGGTCATGTGACCTGTGTCGGTCCGTCAGTTGACCTCAGGTCATGTGACCTATGTCGGTCCATCAGTTGACTTCATGTTGTGTGACCTATGTCGGTCCGTCAGTTGACCTCAGGTCATGTGACCTGTGTCAGTCCGTCAGTTGACCTCGGGTCATGTGACCTATGTCGGTCCATCAGTTGACCTCGGGTCATGTGACCTGTGTCGGTCCGTCAGTTGACCTCGGGTCATGTGACCTGTGTCGGTCCGTCAGTTGACCTCGGGTCATGTGACCTGTGTCTGTCCATCAGTTGACCTTAGGTCATGTGACCTGTGTCGGTCCATCAGTTGACTTCATGTTGTGTGACCTATGTCGGTCCGTCAGTTGACCTCAGGTCATGTGACCTGTGTCAGTCCATCAGTTGACCTCGGGTCATGTGACCTATGTCGGTCCGTCAGTTGACCTCAGGTCATGTGACCTGTGTCGGTCCATCAGTTGACCTCATGTCGTGTGACCTATATCAGTCCGTCAGTTGACCTCGGGTCATGTGACCTGTGTCGGTCCGTCAGTTGACCTCGGGTCATGTGACCTATGTTGGTCCGTCAGTTGACCTCAGGTCATGTGACCTGTGTCGGTCAGTCAGTTGACCTCAGGTCATGTGACCTGTGTCGGTCCATCAGTTGACTTCATATCGTATGACCTATGTCGGTCCATCAGTTGACCTCAGGTCATGTGACCTGTGTCGGTCCATCAGTTGACCTTGGGTCATGTGACCTATGTTGGTCCGTCAGATGACCTCGGGTCATGTGACCTGTGTCGGTCCGTCAGTTGACCTCAGGTCATGTGACCTATGTTGGTCTATCAGTTGACTTCATGTCGTGTGACCTATGTCGGTCCGTCAGTTGACCTTAGGTCATGTGACCTGTGTCGGTCCGTCAGTTGACCTCGGGTCATGTGACCTATGTCGGTCCGTCAGTTGACCTCGGGTCATGTGACCTGTGTCGGTCCGTCAGTTGACCTCAGGTCATGTGACCTGTGTCGGTCCATCAGTTGACTTCATGTCGTGTGACCTATGTCGGTCCGTCAGTTGACCTCAGGTCATGTGACCTGTGTCGGTCCGTCAGTTGACCTCGGGTCATGTGACCTCGGGTCATGTGACCTGTGTTGGTCCATCAGTTGATCTCAGGTCATGTGACCTGTGTCGGTACGTCAGTTGACCCAATGCCGTGTGACCTGTGTCAGTCCATCAGTTGACTTCATGTCGTGTGACCTGTGTTGGTCCGTCACTTAACCTCAGATCATGTGACCTGTGTTGGTACATCAGTTGACCTCATGCCGTGTGACCTGTGTCGGTCCGTCAGTTGACCTCATGTCGTGTGACCTGTGTCGGTCCGTCAGTTGACCTCATGTCGTGTGACCAGTGTCGGTCTGTCAGTTGACTTCATGTCATGTGACCTGTGTCGTTTTGTCAGTTGACGGACAACAATAGGTCAAGCATGTTGTAGAACACAGCAATGGGCCACCTACATGTGCCAGCACGCACCGTATATACATGTGCCAAGGACAAGGAGAGAGACAGTACTTGTAAGCAAAATAATTTATTTGACAGACCATCAGGGTTACAGGATAATCAACACAGCAGAATAAGACAATTTTATGCATAAAATTGTTCTGGAGCAGACAAAGCTTTCCGTTCAGTGGATGTCCCAAAATGCTCAACTGTGAGATAAATTCAGGGTCTGTTATGTGTGAATTCAGGTCAGGGCCTCTCTTCTGACTAAGGGGGAAGTGCAAGCAGAGTCTTACTTACCTGGTGGAAACATTGGAATGCAATCTGTGCAGTCTGGTGTGGTGGGGGTGTCTGAGTTGAGTGCATATATATTTATAACAAAATGCAGTTAATGGTCTAATAATTGTCAGGAGAAGGAGGGGGTTTGTCCTCAGGATCTTGAAAATTCAGTCATCCTAGTGTTAAATTACAGCGCAGTCTAGCTTCAGACCTGCTCTCTAACTGGTTAAGACGACTATTCGCAACAATTACACTCTGCAGTTTGCAGAGACGCCACACTGGTTCATTGGAGATTTTGGAGACAAAACATCTTCAGCACAGGGCACGGCGCTGCAGTTTGGAACTACAGGAACTGTTAGCGAAATACATCATTTCCGGAGTCCCTCTCGGGCGAGGACGGAACCGGTTTCTATTCAAAATACTTTGTTTCCAAATAATCAGGCAGACTCAGGCAGTTTTTGGATTTGTCGATTTTCAACAAACTTATCACGTGAGTCATCTCTTCCATATGCTGACAATAAAACGTATTTTTCAAATACGTGACACAGCGATAGATTTGTCTCAATCGATTGCAGAGACGCATTTTCCACATTCCAATCATAAACAAACACAAGGAATTCCTCAGGTTTGCTTTCAAGAGGTTTGCTACCAGTACGACTCCATGACGTCAATACGCTCTCGCTCCCCCACGGAAGTTATCAGGCGGTGTTTAACCACTGCATCAAGGAGCATGAAAATTCTGTTTTTTACTCTGCTCTAAGATCGATTGCTTCTGTCTTGCTCCCAGAGGAAATCGAAGCACAGACTGGTGAATAAAATGTCCCACTTGGTTTTTCGCCATAAACTGGGAAAAGGGCTCTGTTACCCCAGCCCATAAAGTATTTTTACTGGGACGATCCTTTGCTCCACAGCTGTTTTATTGGAACAGAGGAAAGAGCCGCTGGCGTCACTTCTTCAGTATGTCAGCCTCACGTAGGTCAGTTGCAGCGTAATAATGAGATTGTCAGGAATGATGGCTACCGTTCAAGTAGTAGTGAAATTAAATTTACTACACATACACCATTTTTCAGAGATGGTTTTTACGTCAGAAAATCAACCTAGTACACCACAATTGGCTCCGGGTCACGATTTCTCATCACCAAGAACGGACAGTATGGCAAGCTCTTTTAACATAAAATCGTGTAGTCTGACTACCCGTCATTTCATTCTAGGTATCAAAGAATGACTTTCGACCAATCATATTTACTTTGGACTAGTCAGAATGTTTATTTAAGATGGACCTGGGGCCTCATGTACAAAGACTTGCGTGGATTTCTTACTGAAAAGTGCCGCACAGTCAAATCCAGAAAACTGTGTACGCACAAAAAAATCCAGATGTATCAAACTGTGCGTACACCGGAATCCACGCACATTCCTTTTGTACATCACAACCAACGTGGAACTGAGCGCACGTGAGACACCTCCCCTGACACGCCTTCATTTACATATGTTAAACAGATGCAAATTACTTCCTGCATGTGTGAAGGACATGTTTGTTTGATCCCTGCGCGATCAGAAATGATTTCTAGATTCAGGAAAATAATGAATTCAATATAATATGAGTGAGGAAAACAATCCTAAGTAAGAATAGTAATAAAATGTGTTTATCACGCAGAGAACGAGTGATTGTGTGTCGGTATTTGTGTGTGCGCGCACCCTGCTTTGGTGCGCAACCGGCACATCCATCCATCCTGAGTGAAAATATTAACTTTGCGTACGAGTTTATTACCATAATTACTGTAAACACAGGGGAACTTAGATGTTTGGTAGAACATAGATCTTTGTTTATTTAATAGATGATATGAAGAAATGAGTTTGTGCGCCTCATTGGAGAGTTTTCATGACATGACATGATGTTGGAGTCTCCAAACGCTGCGCACACCGCAGCCTTTGTGCGCAGTCTGTCTGTGAATCTTTTGCTCTCCTACAAGTTATATATGGTGTACTTTCACGTGTCATTTTGGAGAAATCTACAATAAACGCAGATTATGTAACACCTCCACTGCCGTGTAACACCGGCGAGGGTGCGCGCACGCTCCAAAGCGCGACCATGACAGCCTTTGGAATCATATGGATGAGACCATTCAATTGAATATGATCCGGCTTTGTGTGGACTGGACTGGACAGTCCCGATGGACCTGCAGCTCCCTCTGGAAAGCTCGGGAACAGTTTGATCGCTGCTTCTGCACGCGTTGTGCACGGTTCCTGCGTTGTGCTCCAGAGCGCAGCAGTGCCAAAATGAAAAAGGATTATTCCTGAAAACGGCTGATAAGCCATATCGTAGATCAGAAAATTATATCTGTTTATAAATAAATGCTCTGCGTGTTACACTATTTATTATATCCTCCAGTAAGGCTGAATCCGTTCCTGTTAAATGTATTTTTTGCACAACTTTGCGCGTCCTTTATTTAATTGCGTCCATGTGGATGTAATCTTTGTTAATCATGTGTGTCTGGTGTGAACAACAATCATTTTCACATCATGAACAGTTAATAATAATACTACTAATAATAATGAATTCAATTTATAACGCACTTTTCATTAATGAACATCTCAAAGTGCTACAAGGTGCAACAGAAGTGAATGTCAATAAAACACATAATAACACAATTAAAATCAACAACAGTGTCAGCTAAGATCAAAAGTAGAATCATGAGGAGTAGAGTATGCTCTGTTGAAAAGAAAGGTCTTCAAGCCGCTCTTAAAGTCAACCACAGACTGTGGGGCTTCAGTTTCTCAGAATCACCTGTAAGTGTCGCCAAAGGAACAAAAACCACAGAAACGTGCGTACGCGTGCTCTGGAGCTGGCGTGGGAATGCGCACATATCCACGTTCAGTTCTGTTTTGATACATACGGAGTTTTGCGTGGATAGTGACGTACGCACAGTATTTGTGTGTACGCACCTTTGATACATGAGGCCCCTGGTCTGGAATCCCAGGACCTTTGCCAGAGCTCCTGGGCTAAGTGACGTCAGTCAAACAGACACGTCCTTTTTCCGGATGGGATGGCACCTGCTTGTCACAGACTGTATGAGGGTGGGGAGGGACGTGGCCATCAGGTACGTCCCTTCACATAAACATTCTGGAGCTATGACAGTGCACAATGTCCTGAGACACTAGACGTCACATACATAAATCACCAGGGCTTGTGCGTTTAGCCCAGTTTTTTCCATCCATCCATCCATCCATTTTCTTCCGCTTATCTGAGGTCGGGTCGCGGGGGTAGCAGCCTAAGTAGGGAGGCCCAGACTTCCCTCTCCCCAGCCACTTGGAGCAGCTCCTCTGGGGGAATCCCAAGGCGTTCCCAGGCCAGCTGAGAAACATAGTCCCTCCAGCGTGTCCTGGGTCTTCCTCTGGGTCTCCTCCCGGTGGGACATGCCCGGAACACCTCACCAGGGAGGCGTCCAGGAGGCATCCTAACCAGATGCCTGAGCCACCTCAACTGGCTCCTCTCGATGTGGAGAAGCAGCGGCTCTACTCCGAGTCCCTCCCGGATGACTGAGCTTCTCACCCTATCTCTAAGGGAGAGTCCAGACACCCTGCGGAGAAAACTCATTTCAGCCGCTTGTATCCGAGATCTCGTTCTTTCGGTCATAACCCAGAGCTCATGACCATAGATGAGGGTGGGAACGTAGATCGATCGGTAAATTGAGAGCTTTGCCTTTTGACTCAGCTCTCTCTTCACCACGACAGACCGGTACAGCACCCGCTTCACTGCGGACGCTGCACCTATCCGCCTATCGATCTCACGCTCCAGTTTTCCCTCATTCGTGAACAAGACCCCGAGATACTTAAACTCCTCCACTTGGGGCAGGACCTCCTCCCCGACCCGGAGAGGGCATGCTACCCTTTTCCGGCTCAAGACCATGGCCTCGGATTTGGAGGAACTGATCCTCATCCCGGCCGCATCACATTCAGCTGCAAACCGCTCCAGTGAAAGCTGTAGATCACGATCTGATGAAGCCAATAGGACCACATCATCTGCAAAAAACAGAGAAGCGATTCTAAGGCCACCAAAACGGATCCTCTCAACACCTTGGCTGCGCCTAGAAATTCTGTCCATAAAAGTTATGAACAGAATCTGTGACAAAGGGCAACCTTGGCGGAGTCCAACTCTCACCGGAAATGAGCCTGACTTACTGCCAGCGATGCGGACCATGCTCTGACACCGGTCGTACAGGGACCTAACAGCCCATATCAAAGGGTCTGGTACCCCATACTCCCAGAGTACCCCCCATAGAACCTCCCGAGGGACGTGGTTGAATGCCCTTTCCAAGTCCACAAAGCACATTTAAACTGGTTCCACATGTAAACCAGTTTTTTCATTCAACCTTTATTTAGTCAGGTAAATCTCATTGAGCCTCGTTGACTCATTACAAGAGCAACCTGCTAGCAGTTGTTCAGCAACTGTTCAGTAGTTGCTGATCACAGCCAGAAATCTGATCTGCTGGGCGCACACACACAGTGGAAATAGCTGCGGGCTGCTTTTCACCCCCCGACGTGCTAGTTTGGCCACTCGGGAGAACGCTCAGTGCCCATTGTTCTTCTCCTGAAGCCCCCAGGACAACCCTCGCTGGGGTGGACGCATTTGTACACAAACCGTGGCCCTAAAACAGTTTTATGTTTTTTCCTCCAGTCCAGCTGTTGCCGGAGCTACTGGAAAGGGTGAGGGAGGTGGCGTTATCAGTGATTCTGATCACCCCGGAACACTTGAATGCACCATGGTTCCGGTGCTACAGCATTAAAGAGTTTCCCTGTGATAGGTCAACATCTACGGGTCTGGTTGCTGAGCGTGAACGTTTAGAAAGTCTTGAATTTTTCTAAAATACGTTTTATGCACTACCCTGCAAGCGTGTGCAAAGTGTTTACGCGTCAAATGGGCTGCTTGTCAGCGATGGTGCCTGGGAAGACAATTGGACCCATCTTCATTTCCTTTGGGTTCCATCTTCCCATATTTACAGTTATGGCTGATCAGAAATTTAGCCCTCAGCACGGTTAAAACATATGCTGCAGCGATTTCTTCCTGCCATGGGGGATTCAACGATAGAACAGGTTTTAATCATCCCGTTAAAATGTTTTTCTGAAAGGTGCTCGTCATCGTCATTCACGTACCTTAGTCACACAATGGGACCTAGTTACTATGCTGAGTTCACTAACTAGGGATCCATTTGACCCATTTAGACCAGATGCAATTAAAGTTTTTAATCCTTAAAACCGCTCTGTGGCCGGTTTCTAACTTCAGCTAAGGAGTAAATGACTTGTCTGTTTCTCCTTCTCTTTAAAGGAGAAAAAATGATTAAAGGAGAAGGGAGTTCAGTTGAACTTAGACCAAACCCTGCTTTTTAGCCCTAAAAGTTTGAAGTGTTCATTCAAGGTTAGAATCATTACACTGAACTGCCTTGTTTTCCTCCTCTCATTAGTGCAGAGGAAGAACGCCTACCTTTGTCTTGTCCGGTACGGGCACTAAAGTGTTAGGTGACACGTACTGTTGCGATGCTTAATTTTGATCAGCTTTTTGTGCTTCTCAGAGGACAATCTCAGGGTCAACCTTGACCTATCAGTGGTTGTCCAATTGGCTATGTGAGGCTATTTCTCTGGCATACAGCTTTCTGGCCTCCAGCCTCCTGAATGAACAAGAGTTCACTTCTCTAGAGGGATTGCAGTTCCACAGCCTTGCACGGAGGTATTCTGTGCAAGACATTTGTTCAGGCGGCCTCTTGGTCGTCAGCGACTCCCTTTATCCGTTTTTGTTTACAGAATGTTTCAAAGTCAAAGTCAAAGTCAACTTTATTGTCAGAACTGCAATATGTACAGGACATACACAGGATTGAAATTGTGTTTCTCTCAGTCCCTCGGTGCAACAGTAACCATCTAAACACTAAACACTAAAACATTTAATAAACATAAGCATAAAATAGTAAAAGTGTAACACTGTCCTGAGTTTTTTCATAGTAGTATAAAAGTATGAAAATTTACACCAACACTGAAACACCAAACACCCCTAAAACACCAAACACCCAATGAACATAAGCATAAAATGAAATAATAAAAGTGTAATACTGTCCTGAGTTTTTGCATAGTAGTATAAAAAGTATATCTATAAAATAAACTGAAGGTTCTAGCATTGACATTTGCAAAGAGTGGCACAGCAGCATATGAGTTAATGTACACAGTATATGTATGAGGTAGTTGATGTTGGTATAGAGGCAAAGTGGCATATGCAGTAAGGCACATAAGGCACATTTGGCATCCTTAGATAAGGCTAGTCAGAGAATACTGTATATGTATCAGCAGTAGTGTAGATATAAAAGTAGTGTAAATGTAAACAGTAGTAATAAATGTAAAACAGTAGTAATAAATGTAAACCGTATTAATAAATGTAAACAGTGAATGTAAACAGTAGTATGACTATAGGCAGTAATGTAATACAAACATTAGTGCAAATATGAGAAGTAGTGCAAACTGAATGAGCACATGACCGAGAGTTTAGTGAATAACCCGTTTGATGACACAGGGTCCAGTGTTAAAAACTTTGTGTTGAGTGGTAATGTGTGAGAAAGTTTTTTGTGTTAAGGCAGTTCAAATGGGAGGGGAGGCAGAGCAGGCAGAGTGTTTAGCATTCTGACTGCCTGATGAACAGAGCTGTCTCTCAGTCTGCTGGTACGAGCCTGGAGACTCCTCAGTCTCCTCCCTGATGGCAGCAGTCTAAAGCGGCTGTGTAGTGGGTGTGTGGGATCACCTGCCATGCAGAGGGCTTTCCGAGTGAGGCGTTTGCTGTGTAAGTCCTGCAGTGAGGGCAAGGAGGTGCCGACGATCTTCTCAGCTGCTCTCACGATGCGCTGGAGGCTCTTGCGGCAGGATGCAGTACATGCACCAAACCACACTGTGATGCAGCTGGTCAGGACACTTTCTATGGCACCCCTTCCAGCTCCTTCCTGATGCATTATGTTCTTAGGGTTGTAGCAAAGTGATTGTCTTTCATTATCAATAGAGTTATTGATGAATGACACAGTTGTATCTGTCTTGTTGATTCTGATTATGAATTCAGAGTCCTTCATTTACCATCAGATGATGAGGATTGTCCACCTGCTATATTATGTACCTTTTTGTCTTAATTGACGGTGCATCTTCATGCTTATTGAGGTGTGGCAGTTGCCTGTGTGTGTTATGGGTTCCAATCAGACCCAGTGAGACATGGACCATATCCTGCTCTGCCTTTAATCCAATAGGCGTGGCTTAAAGGGTAGAGCCTACATGAAAATAGAATGTTGGTTATGTATTGTAACCCTAGATTCTATGAGTGTAGCCGTAGCCCTTTAAGCCTCAGGACCTCGCTGGCTCTCATTTGGCTGATTTTTTTTTTTGCCTTTTTGGGAGCAGTCTCTCGGTCAATGGCCGCTTAAATAGTGACCGAGGTGTGGCCCACAGCAGGTGGGCATGGACTACAAGTCGTCAGTGTTGGCGCGAAGCGCAGGATAAATCCAATAGGCGTGGCTTAAAGGGCTACGCCTACACTCATAGAATCTAGGGTTACAATACGTAACCAACGTTTTCTGTTTACACTTGGCCATTATGTATGACCGCATGGTAAGGTGACAAGGCCTAGGGCTCGTGGCCTTGTACTTTACATGAGGGTAAAATAAACCTTCTGAAATGGACGTCGAGTGCTCCTCCTCTCACTGCTTCAGATTTAGAGCATATTCTAACAGAAATAATAACCCGGAACTAAAGGTTCTGCATTGGTTTAATATGCATTTATACTGCAGAACGTAGGTGTCCACAACTTCCAGTAACATAACAAATACTGTATAATACTGACAGAAATATATTTCACAATCTAAGACTTGATAAGATAAGTTATGAAAAGGATAATCAGAGTCTCACAGTCATTGTGAGATTATGTGTGTGTGCTAAAATTTGTCTAGTGGAAAGAGAAATTGTCACATACTCAGTTGAAAGAGATGACAACTAATGTGTGCCCAATTGATTGGATAGAAATTTAAAACAGGAAGTGCCACAGGGTGGAGAAAACAGTCTATAAATGTGGAAACAGACTTGACACTAGGGATGGGAATTGATAAGAAATTATCAATATCGATGCCTTTATCGATGTCATTTATCGATTCGATTCCTTATCAATTCTGTTATCAATTCTCATTTGGGTAATAAAATATAGTAAACCATTTGTGTTCATAAAGAATTTATTTATGGATATTTTCCCATATTTTTAGACTAATTTTTCGCTCTGATTCTTCGTTTTTCATTTTTGGCGAAAATGGTGCAGTACCAGTTTCGGCCGCTATAGAGGCGCTGTAGGCAGCAGCCAGCAGAGGACTCAGAGAGTGAAGAGGAAGAGTGGCCACTTCCAGAAGTTTCTACTTGCTGTGTTCGAAAAAAGCCTCCTTTGTCGGACTGACTCTGTCGCTGCCCGCTCCCTGCTGTGGATGTAGCTGTTTTTGTTTGCAAGATACCACTCATAACCACACCGCGGATTTTTAAATCCAGCTGATTTCACATTTGGTTCAGCTCAGGAGCCCGTCTGCTATAGTGAGGTAAGAAATATATTTTTAAGCGTTTATTTAGCTAAATTTAAAGAAACAAAGCGTCCGGTTTGACCCGCCTGGCGCCTGCATAAAAGTCAGCGAACTTTTTTTTTTAATCCAGCTGATTTGAACATTTCGTTAAACTCAGGAGTACGTCTACTATTAAGTCAGCTAAGAAATATATTTTTTAAGCGTTTATTTAGCTAAATTTAAAGAAAGAAAGCGTCCGGTTTGACCCGCCTGGCGCCTGCCTAAAATTCCGCGAACTTTTTTTTTTTTAAATCCAGCTGATTTGAACATTTCGTTAAGCTCAGAAGGACGTCTGCTATGAAGTCAGCTAAGAAATATTTATTTTTTTCGGGCGCGGCGCATGTCTGTGATGTCAGCGCTTAAATACGTCACCACCAGGAGTCTGCAGAACCGATAAGCTGAATCGTTAAGACAAGCATCCTACAATTCCATGGAATTGGACTTTTAAGAACCGGTTCTCTAACAGAACCGGTTCTCGGTTCCCATCCCTACTTGACACACATCAACATTTTATTGTATGGGGTGCCCTGGATGTCAGGTAATATATAAATACTGTATTTATACAATTCTGTCTTGTTCACACATTTTGGTCTGTAAAAATAAAAATGTTGTTTAATTCTGACATAAACGTGTGTTCCCTCCAAGCAACAACCCGGGCAGGGAGAGGACAATTGAGGTTTCTTTCCCCTCATAGTAGTCAAGGTGCCATCAATACAATGTGCCTGTGTTTGGTCACCATAACATACACCTGCCCACACCATGACCCCACCTGCACCATGGGCTACTCGATTCACAATGTTGACATCAACAAACCGCTCTCCCACACGATGCCATTGTTAGATATTTATGTAGACTGGTCCTGGGATTTTTGATCTACTCAGAGACTGGATCATAATGAAATTATGACCCGGTTCTGACCGGGTTAAACTGGACCAGCCGCTCTAAAAAGAGTCTCCCATGGATTCAATATCTATCAAGGAATAGAGTTTATTTTGCTTGCTACATCACGTAGAAAGGCTGTAATGCACTGTCCCATGTTTCTCCACATGCATCAATCCACATAAGATCCATTGAGATCACACTTAGTCACGCCCCCTCATACACATGAAAGGAAGAGCTCCCCTTCTGCGAAGGGCGGGGCCTAGACCCTATAAATTAGTAATGACACTGGACATATCTCTCTCTTCCGGATGCTGATCATATCAAGAGAGCCAGCGCTGTAAACTGTAACCTTTTCCTGCCTTTACTTTAATACAATTTATAAAACTTAATTCAGGTTTCCTTGATTTATTTAGTATGAGCTGCCACTTCTGAGGGAGACCCGAACAGGGGGAGGGGGAGGTGTGGAGCTGGAGGCGGGTCTCGGGTCCTGGGACCCAAGAGGAAGTCTCTGGGGGCCTGCACCCAGCTCCTCGACGTAACACCATACACACGGTCTGCTACCTGCCCTGTACAGTGAAAACCAGGATTCATCTGTGAAGAGAACACCTCTCCAACATTTCATATGCCATCAAATGTGAGTATTTGCCCTCTCAAGTTGGTTACGATGACAAAATGCAGTCAGTGGAGACTCTGATGAGGATGACGAGCATGATGCAGATGAGCTTCCTTGAGATGGTTTCCAACAGGTTGTGCAGAAATTTTCTGGATTTGCAAACCTGTTGTTGCAGCAGCTGTCCAGGTGACTGGTCTCAACGAGCTTGGAGGTGAAGATGTTGGATGTGGAGGTCCTGGGCTGGTGTGGGTACACGTGGTCTGTGGTTGTGAGACCAATTCGATGTACTGTCAAATTCTCTGAAACACCTTTGAGGATGACTTCTGGCATAGAATTGGACATTCAATTCATGAGCAACAGCTCTGGTGGACATCCCTGCAGTCAGCAGGCCAACTGCACACTCCCTCAAAATTTGCAACATCTGTAGCATTGTGCTGTGTGATAAAATTGCATATTTTAGAGTGACCTTTTATTGTGGTCAGCTTAAGGTAAACCTGTGCAATAATCATGCTGTCTAATCAGCATCTTGACATGTCACACCTGTGAGGTGGATGGATTATCTCAGAAAAGAAGAAGTGCTGACTAACACAGATTTACACAAATTTGTGAACAATATTTGAGAGAAAATGGGCTTTTGTGTACAAAGAAAACATCTTAGATCTTTGAGTTCAGCTCATGAAGTGCTGCATTTATATTTTTGTTCAGTGTATATTTAGTGTTAATTCACAGGAAAAACAACTGTGCTAGTGTAAAAGACTGAGCCCAGAATGCATGACACAGACATTTACACCTCCAGATGCAGGAAAAGAGCCACCTGCATCATGAAAGACCCCACTCACCCAGCACACTCACTCTTTGCCCCACTCCCCTCAGGACGGAGGTTGAGGAGCATCAAATGTAGAACCACTAGACTGAGGAACAGCTTCTACCCTGAGGCTGTTAGACTCATGAATAAATAATCAACACGAATAAACACTGCAAAATATCACATCATGCTGATGCTGATCTGTTTTCTTGTTGCTGTGTTCATTTGTGACCATCTGCTCATACAGACTCGTGTTCGTGCTGCTGTTTATAATGATGTTTTTCTATTACATTAGGGCTTAGTGTATTACTAGTTGATGTTTTTCTTAGTTAATCCTAGATGTTATTACTGTTTTTCTCTTGCATTTGTTGTTGGATGTAACTGGGACCCTGTGTACATAATCTCGTTTTCATCACATGTACCACATGCGGTGCAAATGACAATAAAGACTCTCTGACTCTCTCTCTCTAAGCTCCCTCCTCCCTGCCTCAACACACATACACACACACACACCCCACACACACGCACGCATACACACACACACACACACACACACACACACACACACACACACACACACCCTTTGGGTACACACACAGGAAAGTTTACAAACATGCACAAAATCACACCAGGGCTTTGGCTAATAACTAATAAAAAGCTTGGCAGAAGAGGAATGTTCTGAGCCTCGTATTGAAAGCGATAAGATTAGGGGCACGTAGCAGGTCATCTGGCAGGCTGTTGCACGGTTCCAGGGCACAGCGACTAAAAGCAGCTTCACCGCATTTCTGATTCCGTTCTTGGAGCGGTGAAATTTCCCCCACTAAATGATCAGAGCAGTCGGCTGCTGATAAAACAAGTAAGCAAGTGAGAAATGTATTATGGAGCCAGGTCATTCTGTGCTTTGTAAACCAGGAGTTTACTTCTAAACGTGACTTCAGAGGGATTAAATGGAGGCCGAGTACAGGCCAAAGCATAGGAGCCATCAGCTCACTTCTTCATGTGGCTGCATGTGCAGCTAACATCTGCTGAGGGAAAGCAGCAAGGACCTAAGCTGCACAAAATGCAGGTGTAATAAAAGTTAAACATATTCCAAATGAATTAATCCAATCGGCTGAAAGTTCTGTTGTATTTTCCTTGTCGTAGAAAGCTTTTTGAACCAACTGAATTTGAGGAAACATCAATTAGCGCAATATCTGTAAAGTTGACTTATAGCCATTTTTGTGCCGGCTAAGGTGGATTAGCTGAGTAGGCCATCTTGAATTCTATTTACTTTGCTAAGAGAAAGACAAGGTTATTTTTCAACTAGTCAAAACCTCTTATCACACTTAATATAAGTCAAAAACATCTATCTAAGTAAGACATAACAACTTGTTTTGAGACAATGCATCTTGAAAATCTTGATAAGGCAAAAAGTCTTGAAAATATCTTGTTTTGAGTCATTTCTTATTTGAAACAAGCTTTTTTGACATTTCATTAACATTTGCAGTTGTCGTGAGGTTTGTAAAACGTGAAAAATCTTGTTTCAAGATAACAAACTAACTTGAATTAAGACAAATCTGCTTCTTTGATCAGCATGCCCACTCAAAGTATTAAACATTCTATTTTTTATACAGGTTCTGTTTAATTTTGGACAGACTCCATTGTCCTATTACAATTTCTTTAAACCAATAGTTCATTAACATTTTCTACATTGTATTTTTTTCCAAGGCTGAATACTACATAAACATACCTACTGTGCAGTTTATATTAAATAGACAAATAATGCAGGTTCATTTCACATATTTATTTTAACATATAATTGAACATATAATTGATTTTAATAAAATAAATATGTGGTTAGGACAGATTAAACGGCCGTGGGGCTGACTAAAATATTTTGCTAGTTGAAAAATAACCTTGTTCCAACATCCAATCAATGTTGATTAATTAACCGTTGGAAAAGTGTTGACACTTAAATAATGATGCAATGTTGAAACCTCAACTATGAATCTAATGTTTGAGTTCTTCAACCCTTTTTTTCTCCCGGCGTCTTTTCGGAATTTTATTTTTCTTCTTTTTTTTTTTGTATGGTGTTCGCATTAGATCCAATAGATGGCGGTAATACACCGGAAGGTTGTAAACTGCCGTAAAACCTCACATAAGAAGAAGAAGAAGAAGAACGGTGTTTCAGGTACACAGTTTAGAAATAGTCAACATTCATTCAACCTTTATTTAGTCAGGTAAATCTTTTGAACCTCATGGGCTCATTTACGAAAGCGACCTGCTAAAACTAAAGAACAATGAACAGCAGTGATAGAATTTCAATAAACAATAAACAAACAAACAATAAACAATAGAAAACAAAAAGAGAGAAAAAAACAAAAGATTTTTTTTTTTTTTTTTTAACAAAGTATCAAAAAACTAGCAAAACATTATAAGGTAGACGTATAAAATCAAAGACAGGAACAAATCTGCATTGGTTTTTGCCAGGATTCCAACAGATTCTGAAAACCATTTAGAGAAGTCAAGGTCGAGAGCTTCAGATCTTTTTGTAAGATATTCCATGAAGCAGGAGCAGAGTAGGAGAAGGCCCTTTTTCCAAGTTCAGTCCTCACTGACGGAACACTGCAGGTAATCATGTCCTGAGAGCGCACACTGTAGCTGCACTCACGCAAAGACATGTAGGAGGAGATGTATGAGGGCAGCAGACCAAGAAGTGATTTAAAGATGAAAATGTACCAGTGGAAGAGTCTGCGTGAGGTTAATGATGTCCAGTTAACCAGTGAATACAGGGTGCAGTGGTGGGTACGATAATCACAACCAGTTATGAATCTTAGTGCACCATGATAGACCACATCCAACATCCGCAGGGTGCTTGTAGGAGCATTCATGTAGAGAATGTCACCGTAATCAATGGAGGGAAGGAAAGTCACAGATACAAGGCGTTTCCTAACATTCAGTGTTAGACATGATCTGTTTCTGAAAAAGAAACCCAGTTTAACTTTCAGTTTCTTCACTAGGTTTTCCACGTGGAGTTTAAAAGAGAGATGTGAATCGATCAGGATACCCAGATATTTATAGGAATCAACAAACTCAATAGGGACACCATTTGAAGATAAAATCAGAGGAGGATCTGCTGGAACCGCCTTCCTATTTGAAAAAAACATCCCTTTTGTTTTATCAGCATTTAGGACAAGTTTGAGACGGAACAAATCTGACTGGATGATGTCAAAAGCGGATTGTAGTAACTGGAAAGCCTTAGCTACTGTTTTAGCTCGGCAATAAACAACTGTATCATCAGCATAGAAATGTAAGGATGCATCAGGGATGCAGTGACCTACATTAGCTATGTAGATTGTAAAGAGAGTTGGTCCTAAAACTGAGCCTTGTGGTACACCATTTTTAACTGTTAAATAGCTGGAAGAAGCACCGTTATGTTGAACACATTGCCTCCGATTGGAAAGATAGTTAGAAAACCAACCGATGGTGTGATCAGAGAAACCGATTTCTGAGAGCTTATGACACAGGATGTTATGATCCACAGTGTCAAAAGCTTTAGACAGGTCTAAGAAAAGTGCAGCACAATAGTCCTTAGCATCCAATGCTTCAACAACATCATTCAGAACCTTCAGAGAAGCAGTTGTTGTGCTGTGTTTTTTCCTGAAACCAGATTGATGGAGAGGTAAGATGTTAAATGAGTCCAGATAATTTTTGATCTGAGAGTTTATCAGTTTTTCTTGAACCTTGGCTAAGATGCAGAGTTTAGAGATCGGTCGATAATTGTTCAGTGAGGTGGGGTCACCTCCCTTCAGCAAAGGAAGAACAAAGGCTGTTTTCCAAGCATCCGGAATGGTGTTTTGGCTTATGGATAGATTAAAGATGTGGGTCACAGGGACTGTGATGATATGAGCAGCCAGCCTTAAGAAATAAGGTGGAAGTTCATCTGGACCTGCAGATTTTTTAGGATCAAGATCATTTAACAGTTTATTTACCTCACTGACTGAGAATGGAGAAAAAGAGAAGGTGTGATTAACAGATGGTTGGCTTGTAGGAGGGATTTGATTTGTTGAAGTTTGATTATTAGATAAAGTGGCCGATTTTCCGTTTGTAACTGTATCAAATAAAGAACTAGAAGCAACAAAATGTTTATTGAAACAGTTCAGGATCTCGTGCTTATTTGACACAGGAACAGAGTCAACAAGAAATTGTGATGGGAGGTCAGATGATTGGGGGGTGCCTGAGAGAGATTTAATGGTTTTCCAGAATTTTTTAGGATCGTTTAGATTTTTGGAGGTCTGAGATAAGAAGTAGTTACGTTTTGCAGCTTTAATGGCAGTTGTGCATTTATTCCTTAGCTGCCGAAATTTCAACCAATCAGTGTCTGAGTGTGATTTTCTTGCTGCTGCCCAAAGATGATCTCTCCAGTGCAGGAGATCAGCTAGTTCAGGAGTAAACCAGGGGCTGTCACGGCCCTTTATCCTGAACTGCCGGAAAGGAGCGTGTTTGTTTACAAAGTAAATGAAACTACCACGAAAATAGTTCCAAGCGGTGTTCACGTCATTGATTTGTAGGATATGTTGCCAATCAAAGTGGGATAGATCCCAAAGGAATGACTGTTCACAGAAACGTTTCAAATCCCTTTTTTGGATTATTCTGGGCTTAGCAGGTGGAAGTTTAGTAGATCTAAGAGCTGCTATTACGGAATGATCACTCAAAACGTTAGCAAATACACCTATACCAGGAAATTTGTGAGGTGCATTTGTGAAAAACAGATCTAAGGTGGAAGATTTTTCGGGACATTTTAAGTTTGGTCTGGTGGGAGAATCGATAAGTTGTGTTAGATTGAGAGATAGGCAACATTCCCTGAATTTATCACAGAGAATGTTGCCTATCTCTCAATCTAACACAACTTATCGATTCTCCCACCAGACCAGACATCTACCACTATCAGTTTTACCACCCTGGATTTTACCGACAGTAACGGTAGACATGACACTAATGGAAAAGAAAAAGGACAAGACATACATCATAGATTCACATGTAGCACAGACCTACATTTTTATTTTTTTTTCTTCTTCTTTCGGCTTTGTCCCTGCGTTAGGGGTCACCACAGCGATCTAGTCGCACGAAGATTTGGCAGTTGTTTTTACGCCGGATGCCCTTCCTGACACAATCACAGGCCACCGAGCAACCACAGCCCTCTGTGTGGAGCAGAGAGCTGATATCTAGGGTGCCCGGGGGAGCAGATGGTGTGGGTTAAGGGCCTTGCTCAAGGGCCCAGAGTGGGGCAGATGAGGGTGGAGACAAGTGTGACCGCTTCACTTATCCCACCCACATCTTTGATGTTGTCGGTACCGGGGCTTGAACCGGCGACCTTCCGATCACAAGCACACCTTCTTAACCTCTGCGCCACCACTCCCATAGCACAGACCTACATAAACAGTTATTATCAGTACAGTACATTCAAATTTATACGGATGCATCAAAAATAAATGAAAAAATAGGAATAGCTTTTATAGTACCGGAATTTAAAATAAAAATAGGAAAACGAATCACCAACGACTTGTCAGTATACACAGGAGAGATGTTAGCGGTTTTATTGGCGGTGCAGTGGGTGGAGGAGGTAAAACCACTAAAAACAATAATCTGTTCAGATTCAAGTTCAACATTATTAAGTTTAAAACACAATCATTCAGACAGTAGACCAGACATATTACTGGAAATACTCCATACATTATTTAGAACACAAAGAATGGGATTAACAATAACATTTTTATGGGTACCAGCACACATTGGGATAAAAGGAAATGAGACAGCAGATAAGATGGCAAAGAAGGCAACTCAAACTCAGATCAACTTCACAGTAAAAACAAGTAAATCAGAGGCAAAAAGTATCATTAAACAAAGACTGAAGAAAGAATGGCAGAAAAGATGGGATGAAGAAAGTAAAGGAAGATGGTTTTATGGGATCAAAATGACAGTAGGTGAAACACGAACTGGAAGAAGGAGCAGAAAAGAGGAAAGATTAATAACAAGACTAAGATTTGAACACACAGGACTTAATTATTCATTATTTCAAATAAAGAAACACAATACAGGCAAATGTGAGCACTGTGGACAAGATGAAACATTGCAACATGTTCTACAGGAATGTCAAAACTATGATCAAGACCGTAAATATATGAAGAGAGAATTTGAAGAGATAAAAGAAAAGTTTAACATAATAGCTGCACTACAACATAACTTAGAGAGTAAACATATCCAAATTATAATTAGATATTTTAAGAAAACAAAGTTGTTTAATAGAATTTGAAATACATATAGTTTAATCAGGCGTACACATAGAATTATCCCATGAAGAACCACACTCCATACCAGTGGTGGCGGTAATGCACACCTAAAGTGTTTTGCCAACCGCCATTAAACCCCATGAAGAAGAAGAAGAAGAAGAAGAAGAAGAAGAAGAAGAAGAAGAAGAAGAAGAAGAAGAAGAAGAAGAAGAAGAAGAAGAACTGTGTGCGCATGCGTGAAGTAATTCGTAATCGTCTTTGCGCGGGCTCAGCTACAACAACGGTAAGTAAAGTTTTGTAAATCACATTAGTTAATAAACCCGTGACAAACTTTGAACGATTATTTTGGGGCGTACAGTCAACAGCAGAATTTACCAACGGCTTACTAGCTGTGCCAATATTTTCGAGCTGTATATTTCGAGCCGATTTTTTCGAGCTAGCTAGCTAGCTCGGACTGCAAGCTACCGTCCTAGCTAGCTACACAGTCGCCGTGCGGAGCCAGTAACAGTCTCATTGATTAAAATGAGTGCGTATTTGCTGTGGAGGTCGGACCGGAGCGGAACGCATGTAGGGTGCTAGCAGTCCAGTGTTAGCGCGGGCTAGCTAGCTAGATAACCCGCGCTAACACTGGACTGTTGTGATGGTCTGCTAAATGAGGTGGTTGGAAAAAAAGAGCTGGAGTTTAATGTTTTTGTCTGCTCTGTTAGGCCATGAAGAGTCCTAAACTCTTAGAGAGGTGCTCAAAAGGAGAGAGAGAGTATTTGTATAAAAAAGAATTTATTATGACAGGCATAATGATTAATCAGCGTACAGACATAAAATACATTTATATGCATACAGTGGCCTCTCTTCTGACTAAGATATGGTGTTCTGGTGTGCGTTATCTCTGTAGATGGATGTGCGAGCAGAGTCTTAAATCAGTAAAACTGTTTTCTAGATGTGAACTCTAAGTGTATTAGCCTTTAAGTAATAATGTAGTCTATCATAGTATATATATTATGTGTGATGTGTTCTGGTTATCGAGCACAATGTATTGTTGTCTGTGGACCAGCGGCAGTAACTATGTTACCTGCACTGGATGAAGAGAAACTACTTGATTAAGTTATGATTATATGAAAAATGGGCTCCTAAGCTAACTAAACTAGTAAACCATGTAATTCGTGTTTGTCTAAAGTCCAGAGAGAATAGTTTAATCAAACAGTAACATTTCCTGAGCATATAAAATCAGTAAACGGTGTATAAAACAGTGTCATAACTCTTCAGCCACTAAGCCTAAAATGTCTCAGAAATATGTTTAACATTAAACGATAAAACTTATCCCCTATACATGTACTGCCCATCATTAATGACTTTTTTTAATCATGTGCTTAAAAAAAAACATTTCCCCCTCTTATATCTGTCAGCATTGGCTGTGGTCACACAAAGATAAATGTTAATGTTACATGAACTAAGCAGAGGGGTATTAATCTACTGCTGATGGAGAATGTGCAGAGGCCCCAAACACACCTGCTTCATGGGTATTTGTCTAAACAAGAATGTTCAATGTCTCTGTTGGTGAATGTGGTATATTGACATACTTTCCATCCACAAACTTTTAAAATAAGGTTGAGATTTCACATTCCTCTCCTTGCTCTTTTCCACAGATTTGGAAGAAGATTTGGAAGAACACGACCCAAGTCGCCTTCAGTGGTGAGTTGTCTCCAAGCCATCCATTTTGATCTGAAAGTACTGTAACCCTGTAAAAAAATAATTTTTTACATTTTTGAAAAAATTAAGACAGGTTAATTTGAAATATGTTTAAAAATGATTGACTGTTTTCACTTCTTATTTTAAAATTTAATGTTTCTATTTATAAAACATTTAGGCTTAGAAATATTGTTGGTTTTTATTTCACTCCCAGATGTATCACAAAAAATGGAGACGAATAAATGCACATTTACCTGCATTGGTGGAGTCTAGTGACTCAGAAGAGAATCCAAGTCCCTCAAATGAGAACCCAGAACTTTCTTTTGCTGATAGCCCAATAGACATACAGATACACAACCAACCTGATACAGGAGAAGATGACTACACAGGAAAATTTCCAGAGTAAAATTTACTCAATTTGAATAAAATTTTACTCTAAAAAATACAACATTTGGTCCCAGTCTAAATAGAGTAAAATTTACTCTCATGGAAGAGTTGAAATTACAGATTAAAATCTACTCTATTTAGTGCAAAATTTTTAATCAATGCCAAGAGACTTTACTCCAAGTTGATTAAAATATAAATTACTCTACCGTATTTTTACTCCAAGTTGATTAAAAGTAAAATTACTTTACCGTATTTTTACTCAAATTTGATTAAAAGACAAAAATACTCTACCGTATTTTTACTCCAAGTGGAATACAATTTATTCTACATAGAATTACATTTTATTCTAAGTAGTGTTGGCTTAATGATTCTTAGTCGCCCCAGAATTCGTTGTTTGGTTCACTTGGAACAAAAAGGAGAGATACACTTAAAATACGACAAACGCACACAATTTAAAGTTCCAAAAACCAGTTTAATTAATCATAAGTTTAAAGAAGTCACAGAATACATTTGTACTATTTCTAACAACCATTATATTTGTTTAAAAGAGAACCAGGGATAAAGAGTGGGGACAGAGGGAAAGAAAGAAAAAGACATTTGAATGCGCATTCAAAGAGACATACAACCTGAGAGTTTTCTCCCTCGTAGCTTGTTCCTGCGTTGCTTCTCTGGAGGAGGAAGTCTGGTTCTTATACTCTCCTCTGTTGCCCATCCCTAAGCTCATGCTACAGGAATGTTTTCCTATCCTCGACTGATACCTAAACTCATGCCACAGGAATGTTTTTCTTACCCCTCTAGGTTGAGTGGAAAGTCCCTGCTCATACAAACACTTGCCAGACCGGAAACACAAGGATTTTCTTCTTACCCCTCAAGGTTGAGTGGAAAGTCCCTGTAGTTGTTTTGCACAAACACTTGCCAAACAAGATATGCTACTGTTTGCATCAACTTGTAGCAAAGGAGCAAATGAAACAGGAAGGCAAAAATATATTTTATTTGACAACAAAACCCCCTTTGGACCTCAATTCCTGAGGTCCACCTCAAGAAATAAAATCACACGACTCATAATGTAGTTTAATGCATATGTACATAATATTCAATCAGTTTTTTCAAAATCCTCCCAGTTATAATTTTTTCCGACTGTCGTAGTGACCCTCTTGTCTGGCCACCACATTTTGAGACAAACTTCTCAAAAACCACTTTATCCAGGTAATATTTGAAGAGTAAAATAAAAGACCACTGAGTCAATGTACACTAATTGGTTAAAATGTAAATTATATGATTTAAATGGATTAAGCAAAAAAAAAAAAACGGTAACTCTTAATAAGATATATATGAGTAAAATTCTTTTAATCGATAAAGGACGTAAAATGTTGAGACAAGATCTGTGGAATGTTTAATAAGAGAGTACAATACTAGAGTAAAGGATAACGTTATTTTATGCACCAGCAGAATGTGAAAATGAATGTAAATGTATTCTGAATGATGTGAGTTAAATAGTAAAGACCTATGAACTTGTGAGACCTTGATTCCTCCTCCAGACAGCAAGGCAGTTGTCTCCCTTGAACACACAAAAACAGAGAAAGAACACAAGATTTATATCACCATCACAGAAACATTAATATACTTTTTGAATGTGCCACACGTACTTAGGGGCATTCCCCTAGGGTGCTCGGGAATGTCCTCCTATGTTCCCGAGTTTTCTTCGTGTAATGTGAGACTCTAATATGTAGTGTTTTTATCGTTTTAGGTGTCTGTTCTATGTGTGCATGTTCCAGCATCGAGTGGCCCCATAAAACAGAGTCCTTCTGAGCCCGCACGCAACTTTACTCGACTACTTTGGTCTATCAAGGTACAAGAGTTCGAATGCGAGCTCCTCTTGTTGTCCCGCTCGATCCTCTCAGCTCCTTCCTGGTTCACGGGCTGGAGCACACTGACTCCAATGGTACCAGACCTCCCCCTTTCCTCTCAGCCTGACCGCATGTGAGGTTCTCTCGGTCACTTGGAAAGGACCTGCCCAGCGAGGCTCCGCCCACTTTCTCTTAACGACCCTCAGCAGCACCCACTCAGCTGTGGGTAGGTCAGGGTCTCCTGGTGGACCCCTTTTCTCGTGTACCTGCTGAGTAAAGTTGGTTACTAAAGCTTTTAACTCATCAAAGTATACCTTATGGTCCATCTTTCGGTCCTCCTTGTTGGGCAGAGAACAAGCATTCGGTCCAGGGAAAGGTCGACCTGTAGTTAACTCATAGGGAGAGAAACCAGTGCCATTATTAACAGAAGTTCTTACAATCATTAATGCAATTGGCAGAGCGTCAACCCAGTTTAATTTGGTCTGTGCACAGATTTTGCTCAATTTTTGTTTTATGTTCTGATTCATCCTTTCGACCTTGCCTTGGGACTGGGGGTGGTACAAGGTCCCGAAGGCGTGCTTTAATCCTAACATTTTTTCCACAGCCTGCAGGTCTGCGTTTTTAAAATGTGTACCATTATCAGATCTGATTTTTTCGGGAAACCCATGTCTAGGAATGTAATGGTTTATCAGGAACTTTATGACTGTTTTACTGTCTTCTTTCCTTGCAGGTATGGCTTCAGGCCATCCTGTGAGAGCGTCAACACACATCAACACATATCTGTATCCCTTAATGGTTTCAATCATGTCTGTGTAATCTATGATCACTTCCTGTCCTGGTCTGAACAGGAAGGGAAATATCCCTTGTTCTGGTTTTACAGTAGGTCGGATGTTGTATTGTAAACAAACTTTACAGGTTCCTATGTGTTCAGTTATCATGTCTTTCATGTGTGGATGCCACCATTGCTGAAGATTCCTGGCCATCTGTCCGCCGCCCACATGAGCCAGACCGTGTGCTTCCTGAAAAACTAATGGTTTCAGAGTCATGGGCAGGATCCACTTTTCATTGGGTCCTGTCCACAACCCGCTCTGTTCATTCTTTTTCCCTCCCTTGTTTTTCCAAACAGATCTCTCTTCCGGAGACGCCTCATTCTGTGCCTTTGTGATTTCTGTTTGGCTCCAACGACTGCTCCACTGACATTCTTCTTCCACTGTCACCATCTGAACTCTTGCTAAATAGCCAGCTGCCACTTTAGCTGCTCTGTCTGCCTGCCTATTACCTTCAGCAGTATCCGACTGTGTTACATCATGACCTTTGCATTTCACTACTGCTACTTTCCTTGGAAGCATCAGACTATCAGCTAACTCTTTTATGAGTTCTTCATGTTTTATGGGTTTATTTCCTGCTGTCAAAAACCCTGCTCTTTTCCATTGGGGTAATTGTACATGAACAACCCCGTAAACGTATGCCGAGTCTGTGTATACTGTGATTTCTTTTCCTGTGCCTAATTTTAGTGCTGCAACTACCGCTTGAATTTCGGCTTTTTGGGCTGACTGTTTTCCCATCAACTGTCCAGATTCTACCACCTCGAATGCATCTCCGTTTTGTTTAACCACTGCGAACCCTGACTTCAAAGATCCATCCTCCATTCTAAAGCAACACCCGTCCGTGTAGAGTACTTCTGAATGTGGTATATGTTCTGTTTCTAGGTCGGACCTGATTTTTTCTTCCATATAGACCTTTTGAACACAATCGTGCGTGTGTGTTGTATTCATTCCGTCAGCCATGTTTACACCTTCATGTGAAAATGATAAATTCGGTGCTGCCAAAATGTTACTCATGCGTCTTTGTTTCAATGAAGTCATTGTGAAGAGTTCGGAGTTCACATAGGCCACGACATTATGTGATGTTAAAATGTGCAATGGATGGCCCATCACTATATGTGCTGTTTTAGCGACAATTTTACTCAACCTGCTGCCATTTGTGTACATGGTGGATGACGTTTTTCAGTACTATCCAGAAGAACGCTGGTGTACATCAGTATCTGTCTATTCCCCCCCTTTTTCTGAAACAAAATGCCATTAATGGTGTTTTTTGCTTCAGAAACATCAAGGTAAAAAGGTGAGGTGTACTCAGGTAGGGCTAAGTCAGTAGCCCGAGTCAAAAGTTGTTTGAGAGTAATGAAAGACTGTTCAGCTTCAAGGCTCCAAACGAGCTTGGACTTTAATTTTCTCATACCTTGTTCCTTAACCATGTTTCGAAGAGAAGTAGTGAGTTCACTGTAATCAGGTATATAATGTCTGCTATACCCTGTCAACCCCAGAAAAGACAACATTTCCTGTACCGTGCTAGGCTTTGGGTGGTTCAAAATGGAAACTCTGTGCTCAGGAGAAAGCGTTGTCCCTCGAGCTGAGACTAACCGTCCCAAGAAGGAGACCTGGGTGCGGACGGCTTGAAGTTTTGTTTTACTCACTTTAAAACCCGCATCATGAAGAAGAAGAAGAATGTCATGGGTAGCTTTAAGACAGTCTGCAGGTGATTCTGATGCTATCAATAAATCGTCAACATATTGAAGCAAAGTGGTGCCTTCAGGAAGAGGATGTTGAACCAACAGGTCTTTTAATACCTGATTGAATATTCCAGGGGATAATGCAAGACCCTGAGGAAGACGCGTGTATCGGTACTGTTGGCCATTAAAAGTGAAAGAGAAAATGTCTCGTACATCATTTGACAAAGGGAGACAAAAGAAGGCGTTGGCTAAGTCAATGCAAGTGAACCATTTTTGTTTTGGATTCAAGTTTGTTAACGTCCATATGGATTTGGAACAGGGCAGGTAGGAGTCTTAAGGATTGCATTAATTGACCTAAGGTCATGCACCATTCTGTACTTTCCTGTACCTGCTTTCTCGACTGGTAAAATGGGAGTATTCCACTGTG
>JBBPBX010004812.1:46222-74739 GCA_038048925.1 Garcialebias charrua
CAAGAAAAAGAAAAAAAAAGAAAAAAAAAAGTTAAGTCTGGTCATCTGGGCATTCAAAAAACAGATGACCATAGACTTAACTCTTTTAGATTAGTTTGATTCAGTTAGCGTCATATTTACAGTTGCAAACTCACACGTTCTGACTGCCTCCTGCACCTAGTGTCTTTAGACAGGAATTACACAGATTAGGCTTTGTTTATCTTTATGGCAAGGATAACAACGTTTCAAAGTATTGAGCTTTTATACCTTTTGCACCAAGATGTCAGATTAGGGTTTCCCCATTTGTTGGCAGACGTGCTACATCACAACTGACCATCCAATATTTTTTTATTAAACCTGCTACAGTGAATGTTGAACTCATAATTAACAGGTCTCTCTTGTAAGCGAGTCCTCGTGATTCAGCGAGACTAACCTGTATAAATAAAGGTTGAATGGATAATGTATTGGTGACATGCAGTTGGATATTACTGCTTTAAGTTCAGTCTTTTTCAAACAAGTTTTGATAGAAGGTGTATTTGCTAAAAGTTGCAAAGGTCAGTAGTTATAGGACAAAACAAGTTTTCAGGCTACCTACATGTTTGAACAATCTTGTAAAACCAGACATTTTTTGAACCGCAATACATTTCATTACAAACTGTATCATGACAACCTGGAATGAATGCAGCATGGATGCTGCAATCAGATTTTATGCTGCCGATTCCGATACCGATCACCTATGAGTGCCGATCACTGCCGATCACCGATACCGATCAGATGGATTGACTGTAACTTAATTGGTTTAGTTATGAGTGCTGCTTCTGGCTACAAGATCTGAAAAGAACCATAAAATCACCATAATTTAGACAAAAATATATTTTTACCCATTTATTTCAGAGAACAAATACAGACAAACTTGCAGGCACAATGCAACAACTATTCAGTTAAAAGTAAAAAAAAAAAAAAAAAACACTTAAATTTAACTCAGTAACACAATCTTTAAAAGACTGAAAACAGTGTAGCTCTCAACAGGCTAAATAGTGCAAAGTCAAATAAATGTCACAACATAAAGTTAAAAAAAATAAAGTGAAAGTGAGTGCATTCAAATAAATAACCATACATTACAAAATCAAAAATACCTGAGGGCAAGAATTGCTGTTTTGTGCATCAGCAAACATTGTGCATTATCAAAGAAAAAAACTAAATGTTTACCTTACTTTCAATAAAAAACACACATCTGTTACTTCTTATATAAAATAAAATACCCCATTTGCTACTTAAATAACATATGGTCCTTAAAACAGAGAAACAGCAGCAAAATTGAAGTGCATTTGCTTTGAACAGGGAACAATGTTGAACACAGCATTAAGAATGCCAAGTCCTTATGACTTGCTGATAAGCATTGTGGGAAGATTCTTCTTAATAAACAGGAGCATCTCAGCTTTTTCAGTCAGGAGTCTATTCCTGTGTTCATCCACAATGTTGGATGCAGCACTGAATAAGCGCTCACTCTCCACACTTGTGCAGGGTGCAGACAGGTAAGCTCTTGCTACTCTAGCAAGGTCCGGAAACTGTTCCTTATTAGTCTTCCAGTATTCCAATGGTGATGCACTTCTAGAGATGGGTGGCTCTGAGAGGTAGATAATCATCTCTGATGGTGATGACTGTCTGCGTGAGCCTGCTGCATGGTTTCTTCTGCCAGGATTTCACCAAACATTGAATACAAGGATCCTGCTCGTGGAACTTTCTCTGCTGGCTCCCCTGTGTTGGCAGCTTCAGGTGTTTGGTTTGGGTTCCTTTGAGCAGCTTCTGTCAACAGACCAAGAAAGACAAAGACCAAGTCTTTGTGTTTTGGTCTTGAGTCCTTCAGAAAAACAATCTGTCTTTGTACCTTGAATGGGGAAGAGGAGAATAATAACTTTAAACAAAACCCCTTGTTTCTGGCCACTTGAGAATTAAAATCATTAAAAATGTATATGTATTTTTTTTAAACATTATTTGGGAATTTATGTTCTCACCTTGGGTCTATGACTGTTGCCAAACTGTAGAGGGGCTCATCTTCAATGTCAGCAAATCTTTTGGTGACATATTCCAGCAGTGTGGCCTTAGTTGTCTTCACACCTTGATCTGTAGCAGCATCTTTGGTGAGGAAATGCTTTAAAACCATCACAGAGTGTATGACATCAGAAGCAGAGGCTTTGGATGAGCATATTTCTTTTGTCAGTTCTTCAAAAGGTTCCAGGAGTGTTGTTATGTTTTCAATCAATTCCCACTGCAAATATGTAAAAGTAGCATGCAGCTCAAAGTCGACTGCATAAACACGTAATGCTCGTTTTTGCTCAGGGAGACTTTGGAGCATATAATAGGTGCTATTCCACCTAGTGCTGACATCTTGTTGCAGTCTTTTGGTGGGCTGGCCCAGTTGTTTTTGTACACTTTGAAGTCTTGCATATGCTAATGGAGAGTGTCTGAAGTGCCCCACAATGCATCTCCCTTTAGCAATAATGTCCCTTATACTGCGCTGTGACAGCACTGCATCATGAATGGCCAGCTGCAGGGTGTGTGCCATACACCCCAAACTTGGTAATCCAGCGTCTGTCATAGCTTTCACCATGTTTCTGGCATTATCTCTTAGGATCACGTGTATCTTCTCTTTTGGAATATTCCATGTTATAAACATTTTCTCAAATGTGGCTGCTAAAGCTACGGCAGTATGGGAGCCAGAAAACTCCTGGGCATGAAGAACAGCTTTCTGAAGTTGAAAATCTGGATCAATCCAGTGAGCAGTTAAACTTAGCATCGACACAGGACTGACATCCGAGCTCCATATATCACTTGTGAAACTCACAGAGGACGAGACACCTACTTTAAGGAGACTTTCGACGTGAGAGTAAACAGTTTGGTGGAGCTCTGGCAGGGCTACGTCTGTGAAATATTTACGTCCCGGTAGCACATAGCGGGGCTCCACGTGAGAGAGCAGTCGGCGGAACCCGGTGTCTTCCACCACGGTGGTGGCCGTGGTGTAGTGGTAATGGCAGTCGACCCCTGATCGGAAGGTTGGAGGTTCGAATCCCGCATCCGCCCACCATGTGTCGTTGTGTCCCTGGGCAAGACACTTAACCCCGAGTTGCTCCCGGTAGGTCTGGATGGCGCCTTGCAAGGCAGGCTACCACTACCAGTGTATGAATGTCTGAATGAATGGGTGGATGGCTGGTATTGTAAAGCGCTTTGGGGCTCCTCACAGGGGGCTGGAAAGCGCTATATAAATAAGCTCCATTTACCATTTACCACTGAGAACGGTTGGTCATCTAGCCCGATGAATTCTATAATTTTTCGGGTTATTTGTTTAGCTTTCTCACTGTCACGCTCGTACGGGCGAGTGTTGGCAAGGGTGGGCTGCGTTAACTGTCGTCTGACTGTTGCTGCACCGCGTGTCTTTTCATTCTCTGCTGCGAGTCTTGAAAACTCACCATACTCTGCCAAGTGCTTGTTCTTTAAATGCCGTATTGGGTTTGTTGTGTTGAAGAACTTTGCCGCACTTCCTCCACGAGGTACTTTTTCGTTGCACGTCTTGCAGTTTGCAAACTTGGCATCACTTTCACAGACGGTGAAAAACTTCCAGACAGCAGACACGTTTGTTTCTGATCTTCTCCCTCTACGCGCATGCACACTTTATGCCCATTGCGCAGGAGGCCAGGAGCGGGGTGAAAGGGGGAGGGGAACACTACACTGAATGCTGCAGTTTTTGTGATCGGCAATGGAAGGCATTTATCGGAAACGCCGATCACTTACTTTTTTTTAAAAAATCGGCCGATAATGATCGATGGCCGATCGATCGGAACATCACTAGAATGCAGCTCTTCAGTAAGCAGATTTTTTTCATTTAAAATTCAAACACTTTAATAATTTGCCAATAATGCTGTCATGGCTGCTGTTAAGGATGATAAAGGATGTGGAGAGTTGGGTGTGTGGCCTGTTCATGGACATCTCTATGACAATAGTGTTTATCACAGCCATAAATATATTTTTAAGACAAATTAACATTAATACACACATTTTTCAAGCCTGGAGCTGTCTTCCTCTCATTCTTCCAGTACCATAATTTTTGCTGTATAAGTTGCAGTTTTTTGCATGAATTAGTATGTCTAAGACTTATACAGCAAAGCGACATATTTGTCCCCCCCCCCCTATTTATAATCCAATTTTTGGCTGAGATCTGACGATTTCATTCATTCTGACATAAAATATATTAAACACTACCATTTTCAGCCACTAGAGGGCCCTCAACTAATATGGCTAGCCAAGTGTCTCATTAATAAGTAAAAGTGGCTATTAGTGAGACACTTGGCTTGTCATAGAAAGGTGACTGCTATGATAGCAGTCACCTTTCTCTTGCTCCTGAACTCTTGGAGCAATCGTCAAATCAGCTTCATTTCACTATACCGCCCAGGTGAAATGCAGCTGATTTGACTATTAAATTGCATTTATTAAGGAAAAGTTAAACTTAAACACACCTTTGCTATAATGTTGAGCAAACAAACTATTGTTTTTAGGTGATTTCGTTAAATTTCAACAAAATACACAGTGAGTCGTCCCTCTGTGCGCTCCCTCAAATCGGCTTTTGAAATGCAGCTGATTTAACTGTCAAAGTGCATTTATTAAGGATAAATTAAACTGAAACACACCATTGCTATAATGATGAGCAAACAAATAATTGTTTTTAAGTGTTAGTCTTGTTTAATTCTTATTCAAGTCCTCTCGTGCATGCTCCCACGTCCGCCTTTTGGCAGCCAATCGATTTTTGGCACAACACCGGCCCACATTTCCAGGTTGTCAGCGGTGATGCATAATAGGTGCGACTAATACGGCAAAGCGACTTACAGGTAGTCCCCGATTTACGAGCGAGATCCGTTACAACGAGGCGCTCGTAAACCGGAAATCTCGTAATTTGGAACGGCCGCCACGCTTCTCGTAAGTCCGGAAATTCGCTCGTAAATTGGAACGGTTTTGCTAGCGCGACTACAAACACTCGTTTTTCATCGAAAAACTGCTTATGAGTGCATAAAAATGATCGGAAACGTGTGTCCACATGTTTAGCTAACGAACTGTGGTGAAAAAACACAGGAAAACTCAGTATTTTTTGCGTTTTTTCCAATAATTCGCCAGCTCGTAAGTCTGGAACCTCGTAGATCAGAGCGCTCGTAAATCGGGGACTACCTGTATTTATGTTTTATTTCCCACTTTATAAGACAAATTTGGACTGATGCGACTTAAACAGTGGTGCGATGGGTATGGCAGAAAATACAGTACCTGTACTTCTCAAATTTGTTTCAGCTTCTTCCTTCATTTCCTAAGTTTCATCTTTCAGCTGTCTTTCTGTTGTCTTCATGTGTCCTTTGGGGCCATTACCACCACTTTACCTTTTTGAGGTTTTTTGTTTTTAGTTTAGTTAGTTTGACTGTAAGGAATATAAGTGTCATGCATGAAGTATAATATGATTGATGTGCACAGATACCCCCCTAATTACAATTCTTCTTAAAAGGGGTTATTTATTTGCTACCACCAACATCCTGTTCAGGTTGAGATTGTGCTGAAGTGATATTCATTACAAGCTGTGGGCTTCTTTAAGTCGATAATGTTTACTAATAGGCATTGCATAATGTATTCAATGTTTTTGTACAGTACCCTGAGATGACTTATTGTGAGTTGATGTCATGTAAATAGAGTAAATTAGAACTGAAGTTGTAATAAATTTGCAGTTTTCAGTGAAACCAAAAGGCAACATTATGGTGAAACGTAACTTTTCTGTGTGTTAAGTTAATTTCAAGGTGAACTTACATTTATACAGATAACAATAGATAAACTTTTGCTGCACTGACAGTCAGTAAGTCATGAAGGAGGCAAAGTTCAAGCAAATTACCTCAATAAATGCTGCTCAGACATGTAACTTTTCAATTGCTTCTGTGCACTGGAAATGCTGAGTGCAATCACAGCAGCAATAGGAAATTAGCTATAATAATATGAAATATTTGCAACAAAATAATTTATTTAAGAAAACAAATTGGTAAAAGTTAAATGGGTAAAACAACGAATAAAAATAAGTGCTCAGCTTGTAGTGTAAAATATTCTTGTCCTTTCCCTCTTCATGTCATGAGTTATGTCTGAGCAGAGGGAGGATTCGCAGACTCAGGATAGTGTTAATCATGTTTCACCCGTGGAACCACTTTGATGTAAGTTGTTGTTTCTGTTAGACACTCTGCCTTGACGCATCCCCCTCCAACAGCCCAGTTCTGGTCAGCCAGCTGTTTAAACACGGCATGAGATGCTCTGAGTATGATGCACACAGATACGCATTGTCTACATAACATTTTTATATTACATAGAGAAAACAGGTAATTGGCTAAAAATGGCCAATTTATTTAAATGAATTTGAACGTCTCTCCGTGCTGCTTGGGTTTTCTCCTGGTACTCCAGTTTCCTCCCACAGACCAAAAACCTGCATGTTAGACTGATTGGGAACTACTGTAAATTGTCTCTAGGTGTGAGTGAGAGAGTGAATGGTTGTGTGTCTCTGTGTGTCCCTGTGATGGACTGGATACCTGTCCAGGGTGTCCCCCGCCTCTCGCACAGTGATGGCTGTATATGGGCACCAGTGACCCCCGCGACCTGAAAAGGAAGAAGCGGATAAAGATGATGGATGGATGAAAAATCTGTAATTCAGTTTGTTTATGTAGCGCCAAATCACAACAGAAGTCGTCTCAGAGCGCTGAACAGAAACATTCACATACATATACAGTCAGTTAATAACATTATTTATCTAAGGAGACAACAGATTGCTTTGAGTTTTCACTTCATCACATTCAACCATCCTAAGCAAGCACAAAGGCGACAGTGGAAAGGAGAAACTCCATCAGGAGGAAGAAACTTCCAACAGAACCAGGCACAGGACAAGTGGTCAAACGCTTCAACCAGCTAACCCATATACCGTATTTTCCAGCCTACAAGTCACTTTTTTATTTTATTTTACTAATTTTCATGTCCTGCAACTTATTGGACGAAGCAACATATTTAGGGATTTTTTCCCATATTTTTAGACCAATCTTTGGCTGAGATATGACCATTTCCATTCATTCTGATGAAAAAAATGGAGCAGTACCACTTTTGGCTGCTGTGGGCGCAGTACCACTTTCGGCCGCTAGGGTCCACCGACTGTTCCCAGCTCATGTGTCCGACCGTAGCCTCCTCTGCTCGGACTCACTCTGTCACAGCACCGCCTCCTGCTCTCTGGAGGTCTGAACTATTGTTACCTCAGTGTTTGTTAGCAAAATAGCTCAAGAACCACAGGCAAGATTTTGATGAAACTTACAGAAAGTAATCACTGGATGGACATTTACAATGAGTTAGCGTTAGGAAATGTTCGAGCGAAAATTAGATTTATTTATAATTTATTTTCGCAGTGCGCGCTCACTTTTGGAAGACCGTCAAAGCGAAACAATTTAAATCCAGCTGATTTGAACATTACTTTAATTTTTAAAGGAAAAGTTAAGCTCATAAACGCTTTTGCCAACATCAAAAAAGGTGTTCAATACATAATAGATGCAACTTATAGGGCAAAGCAACATATTTATGGATTTTTCCACTTTATTAAACATAATTGGACTGATGCGACTTATAGGGTGGTGCGACTTATCGTCCAGAAAGTACGGTAATTAATTTGTGGACAATCTATAAAACTTTCCATAAATGACAATGAAATAAGATGTATACTACATTCAGCGATAACATAAACGGGAAGGATTTTCATCAGTCGTTGTACGCAGCTTGGGACACTTGAGTAGGCGGCAAAATCACAGCCCACTGTCTGTTTAACCCCTCCACACACACACACACACACACCCACACCCACACACACCACCATACATAACCTGCACATCTGGACAGTAAACGTGCTAAAAGAAAGCACAACATGCAGCACTGCAAGGTGCAATCACCTCCTGGCAACACTCAAAAGTAGAGTTGTGCTGGGGCAGCTCCCTGCAGAGCAGATGTACCATGTAGCCATAACAAAGATTACAGTCGCAGCAGAACAGATAGGATAAACTTGTTTGGCACGGCTTGAGTTGAAAAAGCAGATATGCTGTTGCCAAACCATCTCTTCTCTTTATAAATCATCATTCCAGAGGATAAATCATACTTGTTGTGTGCGCTGTAATTGCAGATTTATGATGCTGTATTGAAATGCCAGTTCACATTTTGTTGTACTAATCAGACCTATAATTAAATACCGTAAAGAGGATAAACACGTGTTTTGTTTTGACCCTCTTAGTTTGAGAAATGAAGTCTTTAAACTTGCTCGAGTCCTTCTCGTTTTCTCTTGTGGCTCTTTTTTTTTTTTTTTGCTCCCTTTCTCTTTTCCACCCTCTTCCTTTCTCCATAATGCCTCAGGCAGTTGTGTTCATTAACTCTGGATGTAATTATTTTTGTTTTAGTCTCATATTGCTGACATTTCAACTCAGGGGCTCCTCAATCAGGATTAACCCAAACCGCAAGTAATCACACTTCACAGCCTTTTCTTACAGCAGCGCTTGTTGCCTCCAATTTCAGTCAAATTAAAGGTTTATTTTGTTTAGCTTTTTTTTTCTTCACTCTGCCCCCGTACCATTTGAAAACAAACCAGACTGCCTACCTTTGATTTGCTGGTTGCTTGTGGCTTTCTCAGTGTTCCCTTGCTTTCCGTCTGGTAGGCACAAAGCAGTTCTCTGTGACGGTCTGTAAGGTGAAGGATCACACAAGTAGTAGCAGTAAAAACCGGTTTCATTACTCTTAAGACTTTGTCTGCATATAATTTATCAGCATCAAACATGCAGTCTGAGGTTTGCACTAAGGGTACTACTTCATAAAGCTATTTTAGCATACCGGTACTGTGTACAATGTACTTTCAGTGTGTTAACATTTGATAAAAATAGGTGTACATATGTCTACATTTGAATGTTTATGCATTTGATCTTTTTGTATTTATGTATTTCAGTATGTGTAGGAACTACAATATCATAATCCTGAGGTTGCAGGCTTGAATCCATGTTGTCAGGAACAGCATACCCCCTGAACAGGGGAGCAGCCAAATGGAAAAACATCAACACCTATATACAGTATTTTCTGGTGTATAGGTCGCACATGTGTATAGGTCGCATTGTCCAATTATCACCAATAGATTGGAAAAATCCCTAGATAGGTCGCACCAGTGTATAGGTCGCACCTACGTTTAGCTCTGCTGCAAATGTCTGCCACAGGAGCGCACAGCAAGGCTTTTAAGAAGATTAACACTTAAAAACAATTATTTGTTTGATAAAAATTATAGCAAATATGTGTCTGAGCTGAACTTTTCCTTAATAAATGAACGTAATTGTGAAATGAGCTGGATTTAAAAATTTGTTTGCCGAAAGTGATAACAAGCCATATATAGGTCGCACTAGTGTATAGGTCGCAGGCCTTGAAAAAAAAAAAATCATAAAAAGGTACGACCTATACACCGGAAATACGGTACTCCAATTACGTATTTGATTTAAAGAAACCATTTGTTGCTCACTTATTCACCTTAAAGCTAGATTCATACTTGACGCGTCGCGCAGCGCGCGAGGGTGCGCGCTCCAAAAGTGACGCAATTTCACAGTCCCCGCCCCTGCGCGTTTGCCCCGCGCGTGGGATTAGCGCGTGACGTGCACTTCTGAATTTTTGAAACTCCGCAAGCCTCTGCGCGCGCGGTGGGCGCTACAATTTGATTGACAGGTCCCCACCGACAGCCCTCACCCTCTTCACGCCTGTGGTCGTGGAGACGGAGTCGCGACACATGGAGGAATGTTTTGTGACACAATTTATTAAATTCTCCTTCATTCCTGATCTGGAGTCGGACTTTTCTTTTGTTTTTTTCGCCAAAAGTCACGTGATCGCTTTCTCCTCCGCTGACTCCATGCATTAAAGCCGCAAATAAAGACAACAGTTCAGCACGCGAGCGGAAAGCTATTTGTTTTTGTTGTGTGATTTCAAACAGTTCTTCTTCTACGGTAGATTTCTTCTTCTACACCTTTCTTGCAACATATGCACAGGTTTTAGAGGGTACTGCCTCCTGCTGGTCCGTAAAAGAACAGCACTTTGCCATGCGCCGCTGTGCGTCAACCATAAACACAGAGGCGACACTGTAAACGCATTTCGCCGCACGGCTGTGTGCACGCGCGGCGCGCGCGCTCCAGCCTGCGGACCAAAGCGAAAGTCTAACTCAGCCTTAAGAGATGTTCCTAGACTTCACCTTGGGGGCCTTAAGGTCCACAGGAAGCCTCAACTCCTCTTTCTGCCCTGAGGGCACTTAGTCCTAACAGTAGTAATAAACTATCATCACTATGAGTTGAATGTGTTTGTGTCAGCCTATTACTACAAATCGTTTTGTGCAGCGCAAGTAGTCGTAGACCAAGTAGTAGTTGTAAAATCTCATCACTTTGAGTAGTCCTCCGGGGGCCCTGGGCTCCTCTCACCGTGTGTGGTTTGACCTGCTGTGGCCCTTCGGCCCCCAAATGCCCATTAGATAAACAGGCAGTAAACTCAGGCAGCCTCAGCAATGCTCTCTTCCTCCTGCAACATATACAAGGTCTGCAGATGAAAGGGCTTGTTCCCGGCTCTAACAGCCAGTAGACATCAGCTTCCATCCACTTCCTTTAGCTCATAATTAAAAGCTGAGCCACCATGTTTAGAGTCTCTGATATTAGTAGATACTCATCTTGGTTTACCTGTCTCAAGTCCCCCCATTAAACTATCTTCCTCTGAATTTGTAATGTAAGCTTGCCACTTCCTTATGTGGAGCTCCTACCGCCAGACTGCTACAAACACAGGAGGGGGGACATAAAGTAAAACATACTTTATCATGCTGTATGACTATACACCACAGTACTGTAACAGGTTTTATCACAAAACATGCAGTTATGACGTTTCTGAAAATCTCATGTGTTTGCCGTCTTAACCTCTGTAGTAAATTCATAGTGTGGATTTTAACCATCAAAATGAGGCCTTAAAATATATATTTTCCAGAAGACAAAAACATAATTATGTCAAAATGTTTTGATTTCACATGTTTCTTAATTCTCTGACATTTGTCATATGCAGAGAACATATTTTAGGTGCAGCTGTGGCTGGGTGGTTAGAGCAGTCGTCCTCAAACAAGAGAGTTAGGGGTTTGATTCTACCAGCAGTCACATGCTGAAGTGTCCCTGGGCAAGACACTGAACCCCTCCTTGCCTCTGATGTGTGTCTCATCAGTGTATGAATGTGATCTAAAGAACTGATTAGTCTCTACAGATTCAGATTATCTTTGTAGGTGTAGTAGAGTGCTGTATGGAGGTAAATGAGGTCATTGTGTTGTAAAGAGCTTGACATGACATGGGCTGTCTCTCTTCGGTTCTCAAAATGGCGGACGCTTGGTGTGGTTTGAGCTTTTTAGCATAACATTTTTCCACACAAAGCTTTTAATAAATTTTAAAAAATCAGTAAACAAGTTCTCAGCTTCTTTTTGCAGAGAAAAACAACTTTTAGGCAAAGGCACGGGTTTCAACCGTGAATTTTGGAGCTTCGACAAAACCGAGTTGTTTTTTTGCCCCAGAGGTCGGCCTGTTAGCTTAGCTTGTAGCTTAGCTTCTCAGCTTAGCTACTTTTAGCGATCCAAAAACACGATTTTGGACGGTTAAAACAGATTGAAAAAAGAAAAGAGAAAGGGAGGGGTCAGTGAAGATCACCGGAGTTGAGCTTTTTGTCATCCAGTGTCTTCAGAAACAGAGAGACACGAAGAAATTATAAAGCCGATAAATTAAAATGAGGTTGATAATTTTCATTTATCATGCGATTAATTGATTTATTGTTTATCACAACAGGTCTAGTACATAGTCTGTATCCAGATGCTGATAGACTTGTAACAAGTAGCTGATTGGTTTCTTCTTTTAAAAGAGGAAATGTGGTGTTTTTCACAAACACTACCGTTGAAAGAAAAGTCTGTTCCACATAACGGCAGCCGAGGCAATATTATTTATATAGGTGCTTCTGTGAGACGGCTCTTTACAGTCATTGCACCGAGCTCACCCTAGATTAGATTACCGTTGTGATTGTCCTGACTCCTGGCAGTGGAAAGGCCAAGTGAAAATATGATTGCACCGGAGAAGAGTAGACACTGATCCTGCCAGAACCAATGAAACGTTTGCCCCCAAGACTGATCTTTTTTTTTTAACACAAAAATTGTAATTTATTTTGCAGTTAAAATAAAATAAACCCCTCCAATGACTGAAATTCCTAACTGTGATGCAAAGCTTGCAATTTTTTTTAAAAGTAGAATTCCAAATCTAAACTATAAAGTAAAAGCAAAACGACAGGTCAATACTGGAGCCATTAAATTTAAATTAAAAAGTGCAATGTTTGGGCAAATAGAGCCAAACCAGAGAGATAATGTGACACAAGATTTACTCACGTCTAACACGTCTAACTTGAGCATTTTTGCAGAGAAGAATGTTGCTCGTTTGTTTAAGCAGTCTGCACAGAAGAGTATACCTTCCCACAGAACAATGAAGAACAGGCTGAAATGAGAGGAGAGCTTATCAGATATCTACTTGTTGAAAAATGGGTTGTCACTTATTAGACAAAAAAAAAATCCAAATTGTGGAAGTGTAGAAGCTTTAGCAATGAGTGCAACTTGTTTGTGAGCTCAGTCAGAGGAGCAGGATTACTGATAAGAGTTATAAATATGATGGACGCCCACTGGAAACCGATCACAGAAAGCTGAGCCTGCGCTTGCTGCTCCTCGACTCTTATCAAGCGCCTGTAACAATAACCAAAGGACAACGAGAGGCTCTGATAAACTGAGTGAACAAATGGAAAGCACCTTGGCAACTGCACATGATGAGTAGACAAAGAAAAACAAATGGTGAAAGTGGAAAGCACCTTGGCAACTGCACATGATGAGTAGACAAAGAAAAACAAATGGGTTGAAAGTGCAAAAGGATGGAGGCGAGAAAGGCTGCACGATTCACAGCAGTCAATGAATACACGACGGCAGTGAGTATAAGTATGACAGATGGAAAGGGGAAGAGATGAGGCAGTGAGACGCAGAGAGATCATTTTAATTACAATCGTGAGAGATGGAACAGCGAGACAGACAAAGACGGAGAGGGGAGAGAAACATCTCGAATGAGGATTTGACTTGTAGGAAAATGAAATAGAGAGATGATTAGAGAGATCTGTGTGGGTGATCCTCATTACAGCAATGACACCATCAAGGGGGATGTCCCCTGCTCACACACAGGCAACTTTTCAATGCAAATATTTCACAGCTCGGCTACGCTTCATTATGTCACAATTATGGGAAATCCTACATCCTTTTTCTTTCAAACTGAGAGCTAGATGAATGCATGAACACTGCTCCCACTCAATAAATGCAAATCCCAAGAAGGAAGTTAGCTTACCATGCATAGTTAAGCATGCACGCTTAAAGCCTGAGAAGGGACATGTTGGTGATGCACAAAAATAATACCAGCACTTCTAAGACGTTCAAATAAATGCAAAGCTTGCCGTTTGTTTAATCCATGCAAATAAAAGATTTTTTGTGAGACATTTGTCATCATTAGCCATGCATGTGAAGTGAATTTATCACGCCTGCAATACCAAAGCAGCAAAGTGACATTAAGCCAACACATGGGAAAAAAGATGAATATGCAAAAAAAAAAATTAATTAACTTTTTTAAAGACATTTACAGGTAAATTTTAGTCTTTGTCTGCAATTATAGACCTGTTCATGAGAAGAAGAAAAAAATGCCCAGACAGTTTATGAGTCGTAGTTCCTTCCCATTTTGCTCTCTGTTGATCTAAATAAATTCTAATACAGTATAACCAAATCTGGTTTCTTCCTTGTTTGCTTTCTGGTGAGAGTGCCCCATTGAACAAATAAGAAGAAGTGAACTAACTGCCGTTCATAAAAGCTACATAGTAAACTGATTATGAAGGGCTGAAATGAAGGATGTGAAGTGGTGATTAACTGTATGGCAAACACAAAGTAGGACACACAAAACATCACGTATACTGTGAATTTGTGGGTATTTGCATCAAAACGATCCATGTCTTGAACAGAGTTTAAGAATTACAGATTCCCAGTACGTGAACTACTGTAGTCTAATTCAGTGGGTTAAATGTGACTGAACACAAAGGATGCAAGTCATTCAGTCATTCTTTCCCAACCTGAAGCCAAGCATTTGTATTTGTAGGTTGCTGCTGTGAATGTTTGCCAAGCAGGAGCTCACAATGCAAATGAAACAGACCAGCAAAAGCAAAATCAATTCAAAGATGCGAGAACACAAAGAAAAACCACATCAACAGTATATTATTTAAAAAAAAAATAAAGACACACTGATGATCTCTGTGACATATGACGCATGGATGTAACCGAATAAAACACTGGATGATTGTAGAAGTCATTTATTGGTGAAAAAAAAAAAAATCACAACATCCAACTAAGTGAGGAATCCTCCTTCAGATATACAAACCGGATTCCAAAAGAGTTGGGACACTAAAAAAATTGTGAATAAAAACTGAATGCAATGATGTGGAGGTGCCAACATCTAATATTTTATTCAGAATAGAACACAAATCACAGATCAAAAGTTTAAACTGAGAGAATGTATCATTTTAAGGGAAAAATATGTTTCAAAATTTCATGGCATCAACAAATCCCAAAAAAGTTGGGACAAGTCCATTTTTACCACTGTGTGGCATCCCCCCTTCTTCTTACAACACTCAACAGACGTCTGGGGACAGAGGAGACCAGTTTCTCAAGTTTAGAAATAGGAATGCTCTCCCATTCATGTCTAATACAGGCCTCTAACTGTTCAATCGTCTTGGGCCTTCTTTGTCACACCTTCCTCTTTATGATGCGCCAAATGTTCTCTATAGGTGAAAGATCTGGACTGCAGGCTGGACATTTCAGTACCGGATCCTTCTCCTACGTAGCCATGATGTTGTGATTGCTGCAGAATGTGGTCTGGCATTATCTTGTTGAAAAATGCAGGGTCTTCCCTGAAAGAGATGACGTCTAGATGGGAGCATATGTTGTTCTAGAACCTGAACATAGTTCTCTGCATTAATGGTGCCTTTCCAGACATGCAAGCTGCCCATGCCACAAGCGCTCATGCAACCCCATACCATCAGTGATGCAGGCTTCTGAACGGAGCGTTGATAACAACTTGGGCTATCCTTGTCCTCTCTGGTCTGGATGACATGGCGTCCCAGTGTTCCATAAAGAACTTCAAATCGTGACTCATCTGACACAGAACAGTCTTCCATTTTGCCACACTCCATTTTAAATGACCCCTGGCCCAGTGCAAACGTCTGAGCTTGTGGAGCTTGCTTAGAAATGGCTTCCTCTTTGCACTGTAGAGTTTCAGCTGGCAACGGCGGATGGCACGGTGGATTGTGTTCACTGACAATGCTTTCTGGAAGTATTCCTGAGCCCATTCTGTTATTTCCTTGACAGTGGCATTCCTGTTTGAGGTGCAGTGACGTTTAAGGGCCCGGAGATCACGAGCATCCAGTAGAGTTTTACGGCCTTGACCCTTACGCACAGCGATTGTTCCAGATTCTCTGAATCTTTTGATGATGTTATGCACGGTTGATGATGATAACTTAAAAGTCTTTGCTATTTTATGCTGGGTAACACCATTCTGGTATTGCTGCACTATCTTTCTGCACAACAATGGTGGAATTGGTGATCCTCTTACCATCTTGGCTTCTGAGAGACACTGACACTCTGAGAAGCTCTTTTTATACCCAATCATGTTGTCAATTGACCTAATTAGTGTTAATTGGTCTTCCAGCTGTTCGTTATATGCTCAATTTCCTTTTTCCAGCCACTTATTGCTACTGGTCCCAACTCTTTTGGGATTTGTTGACACTGTGAAATTTTGAATCAACATATTTTTCCTTTAAAAATTTCCATTTACTCAGATTAAACTTTTGGATCTGTCATTTATGTTCTATTACAGTACAAATAAAATATTGACATTTGCCATGTCCACATCATTGCATTCAGTTTTTATTAAAAATTAGTTTAGTGTCCTAACTTTTTTGGAATCCGGTTTGTATCATTATCCAATTAATGCAGCTCTCAGTCCCTCGTTTATGGTGGGAGTTTCTGCTCTCATTCCACCCGCGATACGTGAAAAACTGCAAAGTAGGAATAATACTATGTAGTAAGTAGTAGTTTATTATATATATATTTCTTAATTTTGGTCGATAACAATATAATTCTGATATCAATATAAACAATATAAAAGCCTCAGAAAAACTGTGCAAACTGTACAAATATTGTTCACCTTTTATTTGTACAAAGTATTTAGCCTTAAAAAAATTAGAAATCATTGTCAAATAAACATAAAACTATCAACTTTGTCAATATTAATAGTTTTATCTTTAAACACCATAACATAACCCATGCAGCAGACGCTTGCTGCATGTGTTTCTCTTTTAATACAGCTGGGGGTGTTGTTTAAGGCACGTTGGCTCAAGCTTTATTGTGCTTCATCTTCTGACTCTCAGCATATTCTATCGAGTGGAAACATCAGATTAAACAAGTTATGTGTGTTCCCACCACTAGTTGGAAAACTCTCCATCACACTTTGCAGCACACTGAAACCTGCAGTTTATCGGATCTTAGAAAGCCGAACCACTTCCACACCGCTGAATTAAATAAATAAATAAATAAATGTCACATTTTTGTCATCTGTGTATGTTTCCCATACAAGACGAAATTTGTCTCTGCATTTAACCCAACCACCACCAGGTGGTGCAGTGGGCAGCCATAGAAAGCGCCCGGGGAGCTGGGGAAATAGGTGTGCACTCATAGACACACCAAGGTGTGCAGTGGCCGGGGTTCGAACCTGGGTCCTTCGGGTCCCAAGTCGGCAGCCCTGCCTCTACACCATCTTGGCCCCAAGTCTAAGTCCAAGAATTAGTCTTTCCTCTCTTATCAGTTATGTCATCTGCCTTCTCTTTGGTTGTGAAATCTTGTTCAGTCACTGTACTGCCCTCGTCACATGAGGCAAATGCAACTAGACAGTCAGTTAAACTCTTCCCTAATACCATGACTCTGAGGAAAGTTGTTTTCTTGTCCACAGGTTTATTGACATCAAGGAAGTGTGAAACTAAAACACACAAAAAATATATTTCACTTATTCAGCCTTTTTAACATGTACATAAATGGTTAATGCAAATAAATGAAATGTTCCACATGAATTAGCTTTTTGTTCTTAACTTTTACCGTTTTACACAATCTTGACTTAAAGCTGATGATATATAATGATTTTTCAATATATATATGAGCATGAACTGACTTATTTATAGAGCTTGGAATCGTGACGTCAGCGGGACCGGGATCGCGCAAAGCATCCCGGTACTTTAGGACAAGGAGTCTGACGTGACCGGGGTTTGCGTTAGTTGTAGTGTGTTATCCTAGGTGAAATACGCTGAAATGGTGAATGCTTGTTGTGTTGTGAACTGTCACAATCGTTCTCACGATGGCAGGGGGAGCCGTATTGCAAATGGAGTCCGTTTTTTCAGCTTTCCGGCATGGAAACAACACACAGGAACACAGGTTGCTGAGCTAACAAAGAGACGTCGTATGGCATGGGTGTCTGCTGTTAGACGAACAAACATCACTTTCAGCAGTATTTCCAGACACATGTTTGTGTGTTCGAAGCATTTCCACACAGGTAAGGTTTAAATAAATAATATTACACTTATTAACTGCTCATATGTAACACAGGATTGTTTACAAACAGCTAGCTGGCTAGCTAGCTAGCTAGCCAGCCAGCTAGATCATCTAATCAAGTTCTTTTATCTCTTCTTAGGCAAGCCAGCGTATGAATTCCTAGATTGTGATCCTGACTGGGTACCCTCTTTACATCTCGGGCACACCGAAGTCAAAACAATGAACACTGCCCGATTTGCCCGTCGGACCAAGAGACACAAATCAACCACAGAGGACAACACTGCACCTGCCACACCACCAGATCTGCGTAGCCAGACATCAGAGATGGATGAAACTGCTCCTCCAGGTGTAGCTGCTCAGAGTTTTTCTGAGGATGAAACAGCCCAGGGGTCCGACGTGGTTCAAGGTGTACAGAGGTCCGAGGTGGATGAAACCGGCGCGGGGTCAAAGGGTGATGAAGCTGCACTAAAGGACAGTGCTGAAACACTGCAGGAATGTGGACTGTGTGTCCTCAGAGGTGCTGAAATTAATCGCTTGCTGGAGGAAAACAGGATCCTGAAGGAAGAGCTGTCCCAAAAGAAAATGAATGAGCAATTCTTAAAAGATGATGCAATTGTCAAGTATTACACTGGGCTTCCATGTTTGGCTGTTGTGATGGGTGTGCTGGCTCAGCTGCTCCCCTGTCTTCCACAGCCTGGAAGAAATCTTTCACATTTTCAGATGCTCCTTCTAACTTTAATGCGCTTGAGGCTTAATCTGCCTAATCCAGCACATTGCACACCTGTTCTGCATCAACCGAAAGCTTGTGTCCACCACATTTAGAAAGACTATAGGTGTAATGTTTACACACCTCAGCCCTTTGGTGCACTGGCCAGAGAGACATTGTTTGCAAGGCAGCATGCCACATCAGTTTGTGGAGGCCTTTGGCAATCGTGTTGCAGTTATTGTGGACTGCTTTGAAATTGGTATAGAAAGAGCATCAAATTTGAAAGCTAGAGCACAAACATTCTCCCATTACAAACATAAACACACCCTAAAGTATCTCATCGGCATCGCACCGCAGGGAGCTGTCTCCTTCATTTCTAATGGATGGGGAGGACGTGCGAGTGACAAACAAGTGACTGAAAACAGTGGCCTGCTTCAGAAGTTGCTGCCTGGCGACTTAGTGTTAGCTGATCGTGGATTTGACATCAGTGACAGTGTCGGGCTAATGTGTGCTGAAGTTAAAATCCCTGCATTCACACGAGGACGCTGTCAGCTCGATGCAAAAGATGTTGAGGAAACACGGCAGATTGCTCACCTTAGGGTCCATGTGGAGAGGGTCATTGGTTGTGTTCGCACCAAATACACCATACTAAGTAGTATCATACCTGTTAGCATGTTGCTCCCATGTGAAGATGAGGCTATAGTTTTACTGGACAAAATTGTGACTGTATGCTGTGCTTTGACCAATATGTGCCCCAGTGTTGTTTTGAAAATATGAATTATTATCTGTGTGAACATTCACTGATGAACTGAACGTGAAAATGTATCTACTTTTGCCCAAGTGTTACTTTGTTGCTGCATGCTGTAAATAAATGATTGCAGATTAATTCAGTTTGTAGTCTCTTGTGAAATAATGTTGAACATGTCTAAGTTACAGTAACACAACAGGTCAACCGAGTTTAAGGTTATCCGTCACCACGAGGGATTTCCATCTGTTTAGCTGTGGCCAGGATGGATTATCCAGTCCAAAGTTTTGTTCATGCTTTAACCCATGGGTAAAATATGTAACATTTGTAGTGTTAACAAGAATAAATACAGTTCAAATACAATAAACACAGAAAATGAAAACTTCTTGCAGATATACCCTGATGCATGCTCAATAATCCAGGTAGAAAAATCTAAAAAAGCTAAGTCTGGTCCTCTGGACATTCAAAAGTTGAATGTCCAGAGGACCAGACTTAGCTTTTTTAGATTTTTGCAGATATATTTCACATTAACAATGTGCTAAAATTACATGTTAAGGTGCAATTTTATCTGATATTTGCACAACAAACTGAGTTTTAGAAAACGTAAGCATGCTTTGCAACTAATGAGAACTAGGACCAATGAAATATCAAACAAAAATTTGGAGAATAAATTCTGAATCCCAAACCACTGAGCCAGAATAAAAAACAAATTAGCAATAGTACCTTTGCTTATTCATCATCATCAACTTTATTCAACAGACTTGTGGTCCACAAAATTAAACATAACACACACAACACATACAGAAAGAATAAATTGTAATCATTGCATAAAAAACCTGCATAAAGTCAGAAAGCAGTGCTTAGCTGCCACTTCCTCATTCTTCAACATATCCCTCCCTCCATATGCTGCACCTAGCTAGGAAATTAGCTGTCAGTGACAACTGATTCAGCAAGACATTTTTGTGCATGTGGCACATAACCACGGCTCAGTCTCCGACGGTGCCTGAGTGAGCCCCACGCATGTCAAGTGGAACCACTGGATTTTGCAGTTCTCATTGTCACAGGCCACCATGTCATCCTTCTCCTCAGGACCTTTGCAAAGGCACCACAAACGTTTTTTTGCTATTTTCTGTTTTTTCCGTTTTGGGCCAGATGAGTGTTGCTCTGATAAAGGATTATCACAGGTTGTAGAGGCGGCCGCTCTGGTATAGTGACATGCTACAAGTTCTGGTAAACACACCTTCAAAAAAAACTCCTGTGATTTTGTCAAAAGGGTGGTCCAGAAGGTCACATTGGGAAATACTCGTACAACAACACAGTCTTTCTGTGACCACACCACAAAGTCACAAAAAGCTGACTTGGTCACAAACATCTGCATTTGTACCTGCCTGTAGTATTTGTGTGTTAGCTTCAAGTTTAATTTCCCATCACTTTGATAAAGACAAAAGTTGCTGTCATCTGCACAGGCCTGCATGATGAAGTTGTCGCGGTGCTTAAATGGGCATTTTATTTCCAGACATCCTTTCTCACAACATGAGCAGTGGATGATGCCATCTGGAGATGCACCAACCTCTGGAAATTCTGGATTTATTATAAATCCACATTTTTCAAGGTTGAAGTTGTCATGCTGCGATGCTGACAGTTTGACATACGTTTCCCTTGCTTGCTCTTCATGATCGACCCCCCATTTCATGGCAGCTGTGCTTGTTGTTTTTCTGGGGTAGCACACATTGCGCACAGCAGACAGAGCTGGTCTGGTGACACTGGTGGACATAACAGCAGAGGCATTAGAAGCTGTTATTCTTCCTGCTCTCGACATGTTCCAGGCAGGTGATTTATGTTGCTGTCGTGTATGATGCTCCACAGCAGTTGCCTGTGCCTCTGTTACTGCTACACTGTTTCTGAGGGTGTAACAGTGCTGCTGCAGAACAGACAATTCGCACCCAAACTTGCCTGGGTCACGAAGCTGCAGCAAAGACTTTGGTAGGATAACAGGCTTAACAGGGTCTGCATATAGTTTGTAATAGTCCTCCATCACGCACAGACAAGCAGCCTATCTTTGATTGTGTAAAATTTCTAGTAAGGGTGACAGGTCTGAAAGTGTGCATGTATGCTGACATAGATTATGATCACTGGCACGAGTACGTATGCCCTCCTTGGTTTTATCTCCTTGTATGCATTGGTCAAAGGCGTTTCTCTTTGCCGCACCTGTTGAAAAGTCAATGTTGGAACACACCTCTGATTGAACCTTGCTGACGTTACTAGGCATCATCCAATATGCTGGTTCATCTGTAACTGTTTTAGTCCCCCGTATCCGCACAGCAGCTTCGATCTTGAACAGCAGTGCGCCAACATGTGTACAAGACTCTGCAATGCCAGCCATGCATGTGCAGTGTGCACAGTCTACTTGTCCCGTGGAACGTAGAATCACCCATGGTTGGAGTGGTGCTTCATTCAGGCGCTGAGAGTGCAGAACCTAGGGGGGAAAATTAGAAAATTTCTGCTACATTAATCGACATAAAATTTTAAAATCCATTACCTTCACGTCACTACTTTTTCCATAGGTTAGGTTACAAATACAGTATATTCTAAAAACCTAATAAAACATATGGTAATAATAGCCTGTTCTAAAGTAGCAGAAAAGGTATAAATTAATATTACATTGGATGGATGGATGAATGTGTGGATGGATGGATGAATGTGTGGATGGATGGATGTGCAGATGGGTGGGTTAGAACCCATGCTTGTGGACATCTGTTTTGTAAACAAACCTCCTCTTCAACCAAATCATTATCAATTTTGGAACAAGGGCAGATTGTTGGGTTTGTGTTTGTGTGTATGTGAGAACTCACCTTGCAGTTGCTGAGTGTTGGAGATGGGAGTTCCTGGGTAACCAGCTGTTGCCAATCCGGTTAACGAGTCCAGCTGCTATTTAAGCCTTGGAGGAGGTTCCAGTCTTTGCTGAATCATTCAGTCACCTTGGGTACTGTGAGACAGCCATTTTAATGTTCTCCTTTGTGAACTTATGTTTAACCAGCTTATGTCTCCCTGTGTTTTCAAGACAAATCTGTGACTCACCTCTGGAACCCAAACTGGACAAGCTGCCTCCAAACTGGACTCCTTCTTTGAGAAAACTCTGTCCTCCAGCCTGACACTCCTCCACCAGCTGCCACCTGCAAGACACTACTTGGGACTCTTGGATAAATACAAGGAATTACTCACCTGATGGACACTCACCTCCTCCCTCTGGTCTAGAGGTGTCGTTTCTTTGCCCGAGCCCGACCCTACCCGAGCCCTACCCGACTTCGGGTAGGGTAGGGCCATATTTTTGGTTTGATTGGCGGGCCGCGGGTCGGGCTCGGGCTTTGATGTGGTTTTTTTTAATCATACAGCACAAACAAAACTAAATAAAAATGCACACAATATAAAATTGTTTTAATCTGCTTGTAAAGAATATAAGGCAGTAAGTTTATTGATGAGGAAATAATTAATAGAGTGAATTTAGATGGTGAAAACCGCAGCGCACTGAGCGCAGCCACTAAATTGGCAACTCAGCCAGAGAGCAGGCGCGCGGCGCGCGCCTGACAGCGTCTCCCCCGACATGCTGGACTTTTTAGTGACATTTCTCGAACCATTTTACCGTGCACAGAGAGAACTGGAGGGTGACAAATATCCCACCAACCTGGTTTGTCTCTGGAATGAGAAACTGAAGCAACACTGCCAGTCCTCACACAGACTCTCCGCAGCAGGTGTTTCTGCGCGACATGTCATGCAGAAGTGCTGGAGCGCAAAATTATTATCCACGACTTGCAGAGAGTTGCATTATTTCTGTCACTGTGGCCTAACTTTAACGAGCTCAAAATTATGTCACCAGCTGACGTGCGTCAGGTGCACGCTCACGTCCGCACACTGCTCTCTGCGGCGGAACAAGTTGCCGCATTCCTGACATTCCTGAAGCTTCAACAGCAAACTGCGAGCAGCGCGCTCACACCTCCTCCTCCTCCATCAAAACAAAGAAGAACAACATCAAGTTCTTTTGCTGAGTGGGAGAACGCAGTAAAAGCTTAATAAATAAACGTAGTGTTTTTTTTTTTTTTTTTTTTTTTTTTTTAATCGGGTAGGGTCGGGTCGGGCGGTGATTTCTAGGAAATCAGCGGGCTCCCTCGGGCTTGGGTAATTAAACTAAGGGCTCGGGTAGGGTAGGGCCGTGGATTTCCGGCCCGATGACAGCTCTACTCTGGTCTGCCTCCTCTAAGTTCCTTCTGTAAGAGAGAGACTTAATTAAACACTAAAACTGCAATATTCCCCAAACATCATCATTAATCTTTTTCCCCCTTTCCTTCCAGGAACCCTGACTTCCTTTACCCCAGCACTGTAAATAAACTCACTTAACTGATTACCTGTGTCTGTGATCCTTCTCAGCCTTGGTCTGAATTTGAGTACGTTTTCAGTAATTGTTTACAACAGAATGATTCAGCCATAACATGAGTACTCACGACCAGACTGAGATGGATCAATTAAGAGAAGCTATTCTTTCCCAAGAACAACGACTAACTGCAACCCAAAACATGTTTCAACAGATTCAGAGCCAACAACAAACTATCTCAGAGAACTTGACTAAACTGGGTGGAATGGTCCACAAGCTGGGAGAGCAGAGATCTCCTCCTTCCCACACCGGAATTACCAACACTGCCTCTGCTGCACAATCCCCAGAGCCACCAACCCAATACTCTGTGCGTGAGCCCGAGATGAAACCCAGTCAACTATTTTCTGGTAAAACTGAACATTTTGGTGGGTTTATGCTACAATGTAATCTAGCCTTTAGCAGAGCTCCACGAACCTATTCCTCCGACTCGTCCCGCATATCCTACATAGTTTCCGCCCTACAAGGAGAGGCCTTAAGGTGGGCTGATGCTTACTTTGGTTCCATTTCTGTAAGTGACTGTACCTTTTCCACTTTTTACAACGACTTTCAGAGAGTTTTCGAGCGACCGCTGCACCAGGAGACAGCTTCCAAGAGGCTAATGGCGCTACGCCAGGGGAACCAATCTGCGGCGGACTTCGCTCTCCACTTCCGGATTGTGGCCAGACAGGCCGGATGGGAGGACCTCGCTCTACGGGGAGTATTCGTCAATGCCCTCAATGATCACATTAAGAATCAGTTGGCCCTTGTGAATGAACCTGACAACTTAAACGATCTAATTGATTTATCCATCCGCATTGACGATCGCCACAGAGAATATCGGGGATTGTTGGACTACAAATCCCAGGGTCCTTCCACTTCCGTGACTCCACTTCCGGATCCGGTAAGCCGCAGTCCAATATGTAATCCTGTGAATGAACCTGATTCATCAGAGCCTATGTTAATTGGACGTACCCGCCTCACCCCTGAGGAGAGACAGAAGCGTCTTTCAGCTAAAGAATGCTTATATTGTGGGAAGAAGGGGCACTTCATTGCTACATGTTCTCTTCGTTTAAAAGGCCATTCTCACCAGTAAAACAGGAGATACTGGTGGGCGCTTCAAACATTTCTCCTGAGAACCGTCTGACTCTTCAATCTGCAGTTTGTTACAATAACATTAATCTCCCTGTGCAGGCTTTAATTGATTCTGGAGCTGAACAGAATCTAGTCAGTGACTGTGTGGTGGAACAACTTTCTATCCCTCTGGACAGTTTACATCAACCCCTCTCTATGACAGCGCTCACCGGTCAGTCCATTTCCACTATTTCCCATAAGATCACCTCTTTAAAAATCATTGTATCTGGCAACCATCATGAACAGAGTGAATTTTTTGTTTTTCATTCAGAGACCCCTCAAGTTATATTAGGATTTCCCTGGCTCAGAAAACATAACCCTCAAATTGACTGGTCTCATAACCAGATAGTTTCATGGAGTCATTATTGTTCCTCCAACTGCCTTAAATCTGCAATCTCCTCCTCTCCTCCGCCTTGTTATGAAGATGAGGTGGTGGATTTGTCATCTATTCCAACCAGTTACCATGACCTGGCCCCGGTGTTCAGCAAATCCCGAGCTCTCTCATTACCTCCCCACAGGCCATATGACTGTTCCATAGATTTACTACCTGGTGCTCCCTTACCTTCCTGCCGTCTGTATAATCTGTCTGGTCCTGAGAAGCAAACTATGAGGGAATATATTGACGCATCTTTATCCTCAGGCATTATTCGTCCTTCGACGTCCCCAGTTGGAGCTGGGTTTTTCTTCGTCGCCAAGAAGGATAAAACGTTACGGCCTTGTATAGATTACAGAGAACTGAACCAGATCACCATTAAGAATAAATATCCTCTACCTCTTATCGAGTCCATTTACGAGCAACTCAGGGAGGCTTCTATTTTCACTAAGCTTGACCTCCGGAACGCTTATCACCTGGTTCGTATGAAAGAAGGGGACGAATGGAAGACTGCCTTCAGAACCCCTTTTGGACATTTTGAATATCTAGTGATGCCTTTTGGGTTGTCAAATGCTCCTGCTGTGTTTCAGGCCTTGGTCAACGATGTACTGAGGGATTTTTTGTCTCAGTTTGTCTTCGTTTACCTGGACGACATCCTGATCTTCTCCAAGGACCCTCAACAACACACACAACATGTTCGGGCTGTTCTCCAGCGGCTGCTTGAGAACCAACTCTTCGTCAAAGCTGAGAAGTGTGAGTTCAGTGTGCCCTCTGTTGCCTTTTTGGGATTTGTGTTTAAGAGTGGACAGGTCTGGACGGACTCGGAGAAGGTCAAGGCTGTGATGGACTGGCCCACTCCTCTGAACCGCAAACAACTCCAACGCTTCCTGGGCTTCGCCAACTTTTATCGCCGTTTCATCAGGAACTTCAGTCAAGTTGTGTGTCCATTAACCAAACTCACCTCTTCTCTCCGTATTTTCTCTTGGAACAGGGAGGCTGAAGAGGCCTTCATCAAACTCAAGGGACTTTTTTCCTCTGCCCCTGTTCTAACCCATCCTGACACCAGTTTGCAGTTCATTGTTGAGGTTGACGCCTCGGACACCGGCGTGGGTGCTGTTCTCTCGCAGAGGTCCCCTGTTGATGGCAAGGTCCACCCTTGTGCATTTTTTTCTCGCCGCCTTTCTCCTTCTGAGGCCAACTACGACGTGGGAAATCGGGAATTGTTGGCCATCAAATTGGCTCTCGAGGAATGGAGGCATTGGTTAGAGGGGTCCAACCTGCCTTTTATTGTTCTCACCGACCATAAGAACCTTTCTTATCTACGGAGTGCCAAACGACTGAACCCGAGACAGGCCAGGTGGTCCCTGTTTTTCACCAGGTTCAATTTTTCTATCACTTATCGCCCTGGGTCCAAGAATGTTAAGCCTGATGCCCTGTCCAGACAATTCTCGTCTACAGATTCCGCCGAGACCACTGAGGCCATTCTCCCTCGCACCTGTGTTGTTGGTGCCACCTCCTGGGGGATCGAGAGGGACATCATTCAAGCTCAACAGACTGAACCTGATCCTGGTACTGGTCCACCTAATCGTTTGTTTGTTCCCGTGTCTGTGGTCAGCCAGGTCCTGCAATGGGTTCACTGTTCGAAGTTCTCCTGCCATCCTGGTGTCAATCGCATGACTTCCTTCACCAAGCGGCACTTCTGGTGGCCTACCCTTCCCCGTGATGTCAAGCGTTTTGTCGCTGCATGTGCTGTTTGTGCTCGAAATAAAAGCACCCATCAACCTCCTGCGGGTTTCCTCAGGCCCCTTGCTGTTCCTGGTCGTCCTTGGTCCCACATTGCTCTGGACTTCGTGACGGGTTTACCCCCTTCTGAAGGTAACACCGTCATCCTTACCATTGTTGACAGATTCTCTAAAGCTGCACATTTTGTTCCATTAACTAAACTCCCCTCTGCTCTGGAGACCGCTCACCTCATGGTCCAGCATGTCTTTCGACTTCACGGCATTCCTTGTGACATCGTCTCGGATCGTGGTCCCCAATTTGTGTCTCAAGTTTGGAAGGCTTTCTGTCAAGCCCTTGGTGCCTCGGTGAGCTTGTCTTCTGGTTATCATCCCCAAACCAACGGTCAGTCTGAAAGATGCAACCAAGAACTTGAGTCCTCTATTCGCTGTGTCATTGACAATAACCCTGCTGATTGGTCCTCTCTTCTCCCCTGGGTTGAGTATGCCCATAATACTCACACGTCCTCGGCTACGGGCCTCTCTCCTTTTGAAGCATCTCTGGGTTACCTGCCTCCACTGTTTCCCCACCAGGAGGTTGACGTGTCTGTCCCCTCTGTCCAGTACCACCTACGACGTTGCAGACGCATCTGGAGGCAGACCAAGGAGGCTCTTCTTCGGTCCCGTGAACAAACCAGGAGGTGGGCTGATCGTCGCCGTATTCCGGCTCCTCTGTACGCTGTGGGACAGAAGGTATGGCTCTCCACTCAGAACATCTCCCTCAAGGACACCTCCAGAAAACTGGGACCTCGGTTTATTGGACCTTTTCCTGTTGTCAAAATTGTTAACCCCTCTGCTGTTAAACTTCGGCTCCCTCGCTCTATGCGTGTTCATCCCACCTTCCACGTGTCCCAACTCAAGCCCTATGTGGAGGATCCTTTGAATCCTTCCGACCTCGATCGTCCACCCCCTCGTGTGGTTGATGATCAGACTGTGTTCACCGTTCGTCGACTCCTGGATGTTCGGAGACGGGGTCGTGGACATCAGTTTTTGGTTGATTGGGAGGGTTACGGCCCCGAGGAGAGATCTTGGATTCCCAGGTCCTTCATCTTGGATCCTGGTCTCATCACTGACTTTTTTGTGAGACATCCTGACAAGCGCCTTTGATCGCCTGGAGGCGATGTTTGAGGGGGGGGTACTGTTGGGTTTGTGTTTGTGTGTATGTGAGAACTCACCTTGCAGTTGCTGAGTGTTGGAGATGGGAGTTCCTGGGTAACCAGCTGTTGCCAATCCGGTTAACGAGTCCAGCTGCTATTTAAGCCTTGGAGGAGGTTCCAGTCTTTGCTGAATCATTCAGTCACCTTGGGTACTGTGAGACAGCCATTTTAATGTTCTCCTTTGTGAACTTATGTTTAACCAGCTTATGTCTCCCTGTGTTTTCAAGACAAATCTGTGACTCACCTCTGGAACCCAAACTGGACAAGCTGCCTCCAAACTGGACTCCTTCTTTGAGAAAACTCTGTCCTCCAGCCTGACACTCCTCCACCAGCTGCCACCTGCAAGACACTACTTGGGACTCTTGGATAAATACAAGGAATTACTCACCTGATGGACACTCACCTCCTCCCTCTGGTCTGCCTCCTCCAAGTTCCTTCTGTAAGAGAGAGACTTAATTAAACAC
>JBBPBX010004813.1:18313-35739 GCA_038048925.1 Garcialebias charrua
AAAAAAAAAAAAAGAACACCTTGAGGAACACAGGCTTGGTCATGAGCTTTTTTCAAATCTAGAGTGTTCCCTGAGTAAAGGAGGAAGAGCTTTGTGTTTTGGTAGTTTTTATGGCACACAGCTGAAGACTGTACAGTTTTAGCTCGTGTCTGTGTTTGTCTCAAGCCTGTCCTCTTTTGTGACTGAGCTCTTTCTTATCTCCTGCAGGGTTCGACCTGGCTGACGCCCTCGATGAAGCAGGTGAGTGTATCTCTGCTCAACCTGGTTGATATTTATATTAATATGGATAGATAGAGAGAGATGGATAGAGAGAGATGGATAGAGAGAGATGGATAGAGAGAGATGGATAGAGAGAGATGGATAGAGAGAGATGGATAGATAGATAGATATAGAGATAGATATCCAAGATAGATAGATAGATAGATAGATATAGAGATAGATAGATAGATATAGAGATAGAAAGATAGATATAGAGATAGAAAGATAGATATAGAGATAGAAAGATAGATAGATAGATATAGAGATAGAAAGATAGATATAGAGATAGATAGATAGATATAGAGATAGATAGATATAGATAGATAGATTGACATACTGTAGATAGATATAGATATAGATAGATGGATAGATAGATAGCTTTATTTGTCGCCGTATGGAAATTGGTTTGCAAACACCACCACTTCGAAACACCACCTCCCTTTCTCTGTTCAAGACAGCCCTGAAAACACATTTCTTTAGACTAGCTTATCATTAACTTTACTAAATGTATTTTTATTATTTTGCATTTTATAATCTTTATGTATTTTATATTTCAATTTGTCGCTGATAATGTTTGATCTGTATTACACTGTATTGGTTTGTTAAGTGTCCTTGGGTGTTCTGAAAGGCGCTTTTAAATAAAATGATTATTATATAATTATTATTAATACTAATAATTTAATTCTGTATTTTAGATCCAACTCCTCCAAAACCGAAGCCGAAGCCCACAGAGAAACCTAAATCAGACGGTTTGTATCTCTTGTTGTTAGCATCATACCCAAACAACGAGCAGCTAATGATTAGCTCGGTTCTTTGCGTCACTTTGGGCTCCTCACAGATTAACAACAACCCGCTGAGTCATTCAGACTATTGTTTATAGATTTTCTGTTCTGTGTTATTGGACTGTAGTTATCTGAATGTTAACCCGTCAGCTATCCAAACCTTCAGTTTGTTCTGGACATTACAGCTACGACTATCATCATCATCAGCTTTATTTATAAAGTGCTTTAAACACAGCCACAGCTGAAACAAAGTGTTGAACATCAGATACAAACACGATAAAAGAAAGCATAAAAACAGAGCTACAAAACTAACGCACAGTGAACTAAAACATTTAAAATGCAATAAAATGACAAGTTAAACAGGTAAAATCAATAAAAAATTAAGTAAAATCAAGTCTCAGTTGGTTGAAGGCCAAAGAGTATAGATGAGTGTTCAAACAGGTTTTAAAAATGGACAGTGAGGGAGCCTGTCGAAAGTGTAAAGGCAGAGCGTTCCATAACTTAAGGCTCCGGCAGAGCTGAGCGTACTGCCTGTACGCCACTCTACGTGCACATTCTGTGCGCACGCGTTCGCTGGCACAGCTCTGCTTTCGTTCTCGCATTAAATGCTCGCGTTTTCGCTCCAAATCCTTGTTGTAATTTGAGCAGCTGCGCGCAGAGCAGGACAAACTGAGGTCGCTGATTGGTCACTTGCTGACACGCCTACTGAAATGATTGACAGCTCGGGTGAGAGAAGGCATGAGCTGGCCGGCTGCAGCCCGCTGCAGTGTTCTGCTGCGGTGTTTCTACTTTATATGTTAATAAAAAGTTCTAAGAAATAAAAATAAAAACAGGGAGCACTTTTCCTGCAGCCCACAGCCCACCAGGAAATATTTAAAACCTCGCGCAGCCAGGTAGGACATGAATTCATTCATTTCAGTCATGGAGTGAACGGAGGATGAAGCGATTACTTGACTTTTGGCAAAAAAAAACAAAAGAAAAGGCCCGATCAGCAATGAAGAAGGGGAATTTAATTCATTTGTGTAACATACAAAACAGTCCGGCGCCGGGCAGTTTATTGTGAGACAATGCGCATCGCGTACGCGGTCGTAAAATTTGAGCTTTGCGCGTTCGTGCCCTGCGGGGCTACGCTTTTGCCTCTTCGTACGTACGACGTAGTGTGGCGTACCGCCTGTACGATGAGCTCTGCCGGGGGCTTAACAGAGAATGGTAAATGGAGCTTACTTACGGTATATAGTAGGGGTGTAACGGTACGCTAAAATCACATTTCGGTTCGGTTCAACTACAAGGAGAGCTCGGTTCGGTTTTTTTTCGGTACAAATTTTTTAATTTTTTTTTATTACAAAATAAAGACTTACAAAATGTTTATTTTGAAAATGTGCCAAAAATATGTTTGTATTGTATTGTAGTAATAAATAAAAGTGACCCATTTGGATGACCAACAACACCACCAGCCTGATCAAGAAAGGTCATCAAAGACTCTACTTCCTCAGACGGCTGAGACGAGCTGGTCTGAGCAGCCCAGTTCTCACCTCGTTCTACAGGTGTGCAGTGGAGAGCGTCCTGTGCTCCAGCATCAACGTGTGGCATGGAGGCTGCACAGTTGCAGAGAGGAAAGCTCTACAGAGAGTGGTGAAGGCTGCACAGAGGTCTGTCGGAGTCAGTCTCCCCACCATCACAGACATTTACACCTCCAGATGCAGGAAAAGAGCCACCTGCATCATGAAAGACCTCACTCACCCAGCACACTCACTCTTTGCCCCACTCCCCTCAGGACGGAGGTTGAGGAGCATCAAATGTAGAACCACTAGACTGAGGAACAGCTTCTACCCTGAGGCTGTTAGACTCATGAATGAATAAATAAAATAAAATAAACACTGCAAAATATCACATCATGCTGATGCTGATCTGTTTTCTTGTTGCTGTGTTCATCTGTGACCATCTGCTCATACAGACTCATGTTCGTGCTGCTGTTTATAATGATGTTTTTCCACTATATTAGGGCTTAGTGTATTACTAGTTGATGTTTTTCTTAGTTAATTCTAGATGTTATTACTGTTTTTCTCTTGCATTTGTTGTTGGATGTAACTGGGACCCCGTGTACATAATCTCGTTTTCATCACATGTACCACATGCGGTGCAAATGACAATAAAGACTCTCTGACTCTGACTCTGATTTTAAATAAACAGCACTCTACAATAAATAAACTATACTAACAATAATAAAAATCTTAATAAATACAATAACAGTCAGAACAATAAGCAGCAACAGACTGTTTACAATCTAACTAATCAAGTTTTTGTTCAGTAGCAGCAGTGTGGCTGTATTTGTCCTCATTACTGTACTCACAACTTCTTCTTGGTGGGACAGGTGGGACTGTGGGAACAGTTCAGAGTTCAGTTCAGTCATCACTTAGCTGCAGGTGGATTTACCTCTGTCACAGACTGGAAATAAAAAACAAAAGAGATTTAAAAAAAAACAAGTTAATAAGATTATGATTTAAAAAAAAAAGATTATTTAGATAATAATAAAACAATACCTCTTGAACAATTGAATCTCTCACTCTTCATCATGGCAGGCAGGGCTTTAATCTGGTCCAGGGCTTGTTGTTGACAACATCAGTTAGTTTTTTCATAAAGAGCTGAACTTTTTGAAGTGTTGACGTGATGAATGTCTCATAGCGACGCTCAGTAACTTTAAACCCTGCGCATATAACAACGTTCAGACAGATTCAGAGATTTAAAAACTCACAGCTTGTGTTATTGCTCTGGACCGCTCTGATTACCTGATGAAGGAGTTTTAATGCAGCTGTTGTTCACGTTCGGATGAAGTTTTAATACAGCTCTTCATTCACGTTCGGATGAAGTAGTTTTAATACAGCTGCTGTTCACGTTCAGATGACAGTTTCCAGCGCGTTCACGTGACGTGTTGCTGCTGCGTCACGCACTCAGTTGCTGCAGAGTCTTCATGAAGTCCACACAAGCTGCGCGTGCGCTCATCTTTTGAAGAAAGCTGTATAACGTTCAAAAACAGGAGACCGCACGAGATGCTAACGGCTAAATGCTGCGCGTGCCACGCGAAAATAGGTCCGTGCTGAAACGCGCCCAGGAAATTTTGTTCCGCGGTGCATATATTCCCCTGTTAAGAACGTTTAATGAGTGAAAAAATAACCGAAACGGTACGCAGGTGGACCGAACCGAACGTGGTGTACCGGAACGGTTCGGTAAACCCATTACAATCGTTACATGCCTAGTATATAGCGCTTTCCAGCCCCCTATGAGGGGCCCCAAAGCGCTTCACAGTACCAGCCATCCACCCATTCATACACACATTCATACACTGGTAGCGGTAGTCTGCCATGCAAGGCACTGCCAGTTCTACTGGGAGCAACTCGGGGTTAAGTGTCTTGCCCAGGGACACAACGAGGTATGCAGTGACCGGGGATCGAACCTGCGACCTTCCGGTCCTGAGCCGGCTGCCCTGCCACTACACCATCTCGGCCCTGTCTCCTCGAAGCTTCCTCTTACTCTTTGGAATGACCAGGAGCAGCTGGTCAGCAGACCTGAGTGACCGGGATGGAGTGTAATGGTGTAGAAGCTCTGCCAAATAAGGGGGGGCAAGGCTGTTTAAAACCTTAAAAACAAACAAAAGAATTTTAAAATGAACTCTAAAATACACGGGCAGCCAGTGGAGAGAAGCCAGGACAGGTGTGATGTGCTCTCTTTTGCGTGTTCCAGTTAAAAGTTTGGGCAGCACGTACGCGATGCGCGTTGTCTCACAATAAACTGCCCGGAGCCGGACTGTTTTGTATGTTACACAAATGAATTAAATTCCCCTTCTTCATTGCTGATCGGGCCTTTTCTTTTTTTTTTTTTTGCCAAAAGTCGAGTAATCGCTTCATCCTCCGTTCACTCCATGACTGAAATGAATGAATTCATGTCCTACCTGGCTGCGCGAGGTTTTAAATATTTCCTGGTGGGCTGTGGGCTGCAGGAAAAGTGCTCCCTGTTTTTATTTTTATTTCTTAGAACTTTTTATTAACATATAAAGTAGAAACACTGCAGCAGAACACCGCAGCGGGCTGCAGCCGGCCAGCTCATGCCTTCTCTCACCCGAGCTGTCAGTTTGGGCAGCACGGTGGCACAACTGGTAGAGCTGCTGCCTCTCAGCGAGAAGGTTGCCGGTTCAAATCCCGGTCCGGGGCCTTTCTGGGTGGAGTTTGCATGTTCTCCCCGTGCATGCGTGGGTTTCCTCCGGGTACTCCGGTTTCCTCCCACAGACCAAAAAACATGCTTGTTAGGCTGATTGGTGACTCTAAATTGACCTTAGGTGTGAGAGTGGATGGTTGTTTGGTGTGAGTGAGACAGGTCCCTCTTGTAAATGAGTCCCTGTGACTCAACGAGGCTAGCCTGTATAAATAAAGGTTGAATGAATGAATGAAAAAAGTCGTGCAGCTGCATTTTGCACCAGCTGCAGACGTGCAAGTGAGGACTGGCTGACTCCAAGATGGAGAGAATTACAGTAATCCAGCCGTGATGAAATGAAGGCATGGATTACTGTTTCTAACTGTTGCCATGAAAGAATAGGTTTCACCTTTGCCAAATTTCTTAAATGATAAAAACCAGACTTTACTGTGGCCCTTATTTGACTATCAAGTTTAAAGGTATTGTGACAATATGCTAAAACATAGACATCTTTAGAAAGAGGAGCTACTCGGCTTTGATTTTTTTTTTGTACGCAGATGCTTTGAATAATTAATATATAAAAGTATTTTTTAATAAAAAAGTTTTCATGACGTCTCTGCAGTGCGTCGCAGTTTTCGGGTGGAGAAAGTAGGGGTCAAATGCCGACGCATTTTTATGACGCAATGTAATGATTGTAGATAACAATGGCAGAAAATATAGAAACCGAGAAATTAAGCAATTTAAGTGAAGATTTGAGCGATTTGTCTTCAGTTTTGGAAGCCGAAGTTAGTTCGAGTGATGAACAAGAAACAGCTGGTTATAATGTAGGTCTGCAGCCGTATTTATTTGAGCCTTACCGTTCAGGAAGCAAGGGGGACTCCGAGATTGTTTTGTCCATTCTTGACAAAGTTTTTCATCTTTTGGGAAAGTGAAAAGGCTCACTTCTTCACTGGCGATATTGGAACACCCAAATGCGACACAATGTACCGGCCTTTTTCATGTTATACAAAGAAAAAAGGCGATCTTGAAGACAATGAAACTGCGTTCTAATAGCAGCCGCAGACATAACTTCATATCATGATGTCACATGCGGAAGTACCCGGATGTCCCGTGACAAAACACGGCACCAAATTTAAAATCACTTTGAAACAAATTTTCATTGATTTATCATTTTGCTTGTAAAAACGAACATAGTCGAATGATACAACATATATATGTTGTGCCACTTTATGCATAGTTCCAACATCATGTCACAATACCTTTAAAATCACTGTCCATCTTAAAACCAAGATTTGTAGATTTTATGTACATTGTCAGGGGTCTAAGTCAACTGGAGGGCTCAAACAAGCTCCACTAGGTCCAAAAAAAGTATCCCAGTCTTTTTTTCATTAAATGCAGGAAGTTTAGGGCCATCCAAGCTTTAAGATCCTCGAGACACAAAAAAAGAGGTTTAATGGACCAGGCATCAACTCGCCTCAAAGGCACATAGATTTGGCAATCATCAGCGTAGTAGTGAAAGGTATGACCAGAGAACTCTTTAAATCCTTGAAAACCTTCATTCATTTTTAGCTTTTATGTGCTGTTCGCCAGTTTTAACTTTTATTTACTGGTTTGATCAATTTAAGTTGAGTTTTTCTGCCTTTGTTTAGCTGTTTTTGTCTTTTAGCAACTATGTAACTGTTTTTGGCTTTAAGTTCAATTGATATAATTTTCAACTGTTTTATCAGCTTCTGTTCTGCTTGTTGAACTTTAGCCATTCAGATTCTTTAGGTTATATTGATTAATTCATCCAAGAGATAAAAAAGTCTATCGTTAAGTCCTTGTTTAGTGGCCCTAATATCTTAACTAGGGGTGTAACGATACACAAAACTCTCGAGACGAGACGAGACAAATTACAGAGTTTGCGAGAACGAGATGAGATTTTAATATTGGTTCAAGAAAACTTCAAAGATCGGTTTTATGCCGCAAAAAGGCTTTTATTCTGTTTTAACATGTATTACAAACTCAACTGATGTCTTCATTTTACTGATTGAATCTCCTTAGACCTTAGAACGTTCAACTTTGTTTAAAAAAAATAGATATTCACGCAGGACTTTCCAAAAATTGAACATAAATATCCGCATCAGCACTGAATCTGCAGCCGTCACTCACCAGTGTTGCCAGATTGGGCGGTTCACCGCAATTTTCCTTTTTTTTTTTTTTTTTTNGTTCAAGAAAACTTCAAAGATCGGTTTTATGCCGCAAAAAGGCTTTTATTCTGTTTTAACATGTATTACAAACTCAACTGATGTCTTCATTTTACTGATTGAATCTCCTTAGACCTTAGAACGTTCAACTTTGTTTAAAAAAAATAGATATTCACGCAGGACTTTCCAAAAATTGAACATAAATATCCGCATCAGCACTGAATCTGCAGCCGTCACTCACCAGTGTTGCCAGATTGGGCGGTTCACCGCGATTTTCCTTCTGACTTTTGCGGGTAAAGAGTGCTTTGGGTGGGTTGGACTCCATATGGCAACACCGTTCACACCGGTGTTACAGCCATCCTCTCACTCCAATATGTATTTTTTTTCCATTTATAGATGGCCTCCCTTCACACCTTATAGCCATCCTCTCACTCCAATATGTATTTTTTTTAAATAGAGAGAAAGAAAGAAAAGAGAAAGTAAGACAACAAAACAACAATTATCCACAAAAAGAGCACAAGGCAAACACACCCAACCTCCGTCCACAATCCTGCAAAGCACATGACAGAACACAGCAACGAAACATACATGCATAAAGACTAATAATCTTCATGACCTTGCAGTAGATTTCTATAAATAAACATACCCATACCTACAAATATATATACAGTATACATACATATACATTTATATTCATTCATATACCCATCTACATATCTGCATATATCTACATATACATCCCTGCATCCATTTGTGTGTGGTTGTGAGCATGCATAAGTGAATATGGTTCCTCCAATAGAACATTTAGTAGCGACTGTGAATCATCAGAGATCCGTCCCCCCAAAGCCCGAGGCAGACGAAGGGGCGATCAAAGCCCAAGACTCCAGGAAGGACCCCGAGCCCAGAGTCCCCAGGGCCACCCGAACAGGACGAGCCACTCGCCCACTCCCCAGATCCAACCAAGGGGAAGAACCGGACGAATCAAAAGGCTTTTATTCTGTTTTAACATGTATTACAAACTCAACTAATGTCTTCATTTTACTGATTGAATCTCCTTAGACCTTAGAACGTTCAACTTTGTTTAAAAAAATAGATATTCACGCAGGACTTTCCAAAAATTGAACATAAATATCCGCATCAGCACTGAATCTGCAGCCGTCACTCACCAGTGTTGCCAGATTGGGCGGTTCACCGCGATTTTCCTTCTGACTTTTGCGGGTAAAGAGTGCTTTGGGTGGGTGGGACTCTATCTGGCAACACCGGTCACACCGGTGTTTACACAAGTGTGTCTTTACATTCGGGGCAGCGTCGGCAGCGCCGGGACCCTCCATCAATGTAGAGGCGTCTGCGGCACCGGGACCCTCCATCAGTAGTTGGGGCGTCTTCTATAGCAACTTCATCCGGCGAAGCCATGCTGTCCGTGACGCTGACTTGCTAGGGGCTGCTAGCATTAGCGACTCGCGAGACAACGTTACCTCTCAACGAGAGATATCGCGGGAGTTTAATATTGCGAGATCTCGTACAACGAGATCTCGTTACACCCCTGATCTTAACAGATGCTTTGAATCACAAGACGTCTCACTTGGTACTTCATAGTTCAGAAATGTTGAATCGTTTCTAAAACACAAAGACAAACTACGTCTGAAAACCGATTCTTTAGCTGAAACAGCTGAAATACTTTGTGGTCTGTTAGGACCTGACTGGAGGGGGAGCCACTACAGACTAGAAACCTGGTTTCAGGTCCACCTACCAGGAGCTGGTATTTTCAAACTGATGATGTTTTAGGTGGTGTGTAGAGAAACCACACGGTGTCAGTAGCTGCTGCAGCTGTGACCCAGATGTTCTCTCACCCAGGCTGATGTTACCAGAACCCAACCACATAGAGCGGAACTCTGCTGGGTTCTGCTTCAGTCTCAATGGTCCGCACCAAACTGGACTTGAATTTGGAAACCCTTGTAGTTCTCAACAAATCATGTCAGATCTCTGTCCAATGCAAGAAATGTAATTATATTTAAAAATATGCTGTTAGATATAATCTCAATGCTGAGAGCTGAAATCTGCTAAATGAAGTTGATCATTAATCGGACGAGGTTGAGTCAGGTCTCTGGACGAATTCTTCTTTGTTGAAACGTTTCATCTTTTGATCCAAAAGACTTCAAGACTACCATAATTTGTGCTCGAAGACCATGAGGGGGGAACCATGTCAGGAAACCGAGGGAGAAGAAGAAAGTCAAGAATGTGGAGACAATGGCAGGCATAGGTAGATAGCTGGCTGACATGATGCAGAGAAGGAAGGTAGATGTTTTATGTGTCCAAGAGACCAAGTGGAAGGGCAGCAAGGCTCTTGTCATGTCTGAGTTTAAAAGCAGAAAATTTAGGGTCATCCAGGTTTTTAATGTCTTTAGGACATGTTTGTAATCTAAGTAACTGATTGTATTCATCGGGTTTCATGGATAAATATAACTGTGTATATCATCAGCATAACATTAATCAAGACAAACAAGTTAAAGGAAACAGACCATTTGCTAAAATGAGCTAAACAGTAGCTAAAATTAGCTAAGCTGTGACTATAAACTACAAGTAATACTGTATAATAACTTGAAGTTGTCTGAACTCTTTTTTCTCTACCTTCAGATGGACTAGACCTGGCAGATTACTTCCTACCAGGTAAAGTTCAAGTGACCCTCACAGACCTGCACCTGCAGGGACACCAGACACAAAGGCTTACAGAGATACAGTAGTCCCTCGCTACTTGGCGGTTTGACTTTTGCAGACTCGCTCTTTCGTGGTTTTTCAAAGTACGATTGGACACGGCACACAATTAGCTGATTGATGGATGAGCCGCACAAGAGGCATGGATTGTTATTTAAAATATATATTTTTAAAGAATTAAAAATTAGCACCTGCTGCATATGTGTGCAGCCCACAGGTGCAGGGAAAAGCTCCCTCCTGAAGCATGTCCTGATCTTCGCTCTCTGCCACGCCCACTTCACCTCTGCAATCACACTCATTACCCTCCTGTGTAAATAAACAATTTACATTTAAATAATGTAATACAGGTAGTCCTCGACTTACGAAGAAGTTCCTTAGCACTTAGCCTATCCTAACACAGTACCCTACATAATTCTCAAAAAACACATACATTTGGAGCCATAATGAAGGGAAAAAAAAGTTAATTTCCTACTGGGAGCTGGTGGAGTCTTCATCCGTCTTTTAGCATGTTAGCTCGTTGTTCCTCCAAGCTCTGCAGCTGCCTGTACTTTTCCACTGTTTGGCGCAGTCCAGCGCTTTACAGTAAGGTCTGTTAGCATGTTAGCTCGTCCCTCTAGCCTCCTCTGCCTCGGTCCAGTCCAGTCTGCCTCGTAAACCTCCGGTCCAAACAATAAGGTCTCCTGTAATTTTCCACTGAGTGCTCGCTGCTTCTACCGTCAAAAAACGGAAGTAACCGGAACTCGGCTTTTCAAAATAAAAATTTCAAAATAATTTATTTTATTTATTTATTGTTTTTATGGGAGATGCGTGACGTAACCACGAAACTTCGTAACTCGAGGACTAGGCCTACCTTTATTAAAAATTTTTTTTTAAATCCATGCTGCATGGATTAACATTTTTTTTAAAATTTACCTTAGTTTCTGGTTTATAAGTTGCAGATGTTTTCGGTTTGGCCAGTCTTGCGGCATATAGTCTGAAGAGACTTATACAGTATACATTTTTTTCCCCTTATTCATGACGCAATTTTTGACTGATGTACTAAATGTTCATTCATATCGACGTGTCTGGCTGACTCTCGCCGGACACATTACCTCTGCTGCGGTGCACCGCGACTGACTCTGGGTTGGTCCGGAAGATTCCAGGGACAAAGGTGTCTCTACAGCGTCCCTTAGCCTGCACTTCGCCACTTCCCGGATCTGCGGACCACGCGCCTCGCTGCCCCCTTCCGCCCCGATCTGGCGGCGGAGGGACGGGCATGGCTGCTGACTGGGACAGGCTGTTGTCAGTGCAACATGACCACGCCGCCCAGACGAAATGAAGCTGTTCTGACCATCAAAGTCAGGGTATCCGCGGGGTTGTAAAAGGTATTAAAAGGTAGTAAATGAAATTAACACGAATTAAGGCCATTAAAAAGTAATAAACGTGATCTGACGAGGTATTAAATTTTTTAAAACCTACACAACTATATTTTTCCCTTTCTGGCGTCTAAAAAAAGGTCTGTGAATTTATTTATCTTTTCTAATTTTATGTTCCAAGTAGGACCTTAGCTAAAACAAAGACGTCATATCGTCAGTCAGTGTGCGCTCGCACCTATAGCTGGGCGAGGCTTATCATGTCTGTAAAAAGAAACAGGAAAGAGGAGCGCAGCTTTATCCTCCGACATTTAACAAGAAATTTACCTAAACAATTGTTTGTTAGCTCGAAATTATAGCAAAAGGTGTGTCTCAGTCTAACGTTTTCTTAATAAATGTACTTTAATGGTTAAATCGGCTTTATTTAAAAAAAAAAAAAGTGTCTGCTGCCTGTGTGCACCGTGATCGCTCAGCGGTGAAAACAGGAAAAAGGAGCGCGGCTCGTTTCGCCGTCATTTAACAAGAAAAATACCTAAACAATTATTTGTTAGCTCGAAATTATAGCAGAGGTGTGTTTCTGTCTATCATTTTCTTAATAAATGCACTTTAATGGTCAAATTAGCTGCATTTCGCCGGGGCGGTGCAGCTGGCTGTTGGATTGAAGCAGTGAGCAGAGAGGTGGGGAGAGTATGGCAGGCCGATTGGGTCATTAATAGCTAGTGAAGATTCTCAGTCATCCAGGACATGGTGAATTCTAAAAAGTGCAATAAAAAAACAAAGTATAGTATAATAGTATAATAAATAGTATAATAAATAAAGTCCAGTTGTTTTTGTCTTGAACTTTTTTTAATTTGTCATTAAAGGCACGTTTTCCTATTACATGATACAACAGCCAACAGCATGCCATACACTAATACTACTACAGTATGGGGCCATCAGGAATTGCAGGGTTTTTTTTTTCAGTCAGAATGAATGGAAACGGTCATATTTCAGTCAAATGGTTTATAAATATGGGGGGGAAAAATCTATAAATATGTCACTTCGTCCTATAAGTTGCAAGGCATGTAAATTATGCAAAAAACTGCAACTTACAGGATGAAAAATACAGTAGTTATTATTTTTCTCCCTCTCTTTTTGAATTATGCATGTGTTCAGTGTTGAATTATTTTAACTAAACTGTTCTGTTTTCAAGTTTACAGTTTTTTGTTTGCCATTAGAGATATGCTGTGTGTGGGAACAATTAAACTTTTTCTCTTGGGTTAGATTTAAATAACAAATAGGTCAGTGCTTTTATTGAGGCAAGAAGCAAATTGATGTACTGTATCCAGTAATTGTTATAAAACTACATTTACTACCAAAGTTTAGGAAGAAAATGACAGTAATCTTATCACTTTACAATTAGTTGCATGGAACTGAAATACAACAGGTTGCCGCTACGGTTACAGCTCGGTGCCGTGATGGTATTAAAAAAATATTTTGATGGTATTAAAAAGGTATTAAAAGGTATTAAATTCAACTCTAGAATTTCTGCATATACCCTGAAAGTGCATTTATTAAGGAAAAGTTAAACGGAGACAAAACGTTGCTATAATGTCGAGCAAACAGATTGTTTTTAGGTGTTAATCTTGTTAAATTTTGAAGAAGCAAGTCTTCCCATACGCGCTCCAGCGGCCGCCATTCGATTTTTGGCACAACACCTCTGCCGCTGCACCGCATACAGTACAATATTTTCCACCGCTGCTTTACGTTAACGACGTAAAACCGGTCTATCTGCCGTATTCCGCATTCCGTTTACGACGTAAAACCCGTTCACAGTACAGTTTCGTTTTGTTTATTTGAATGTCCAGAGGACCAGACTTAGCTTTTTTAGAGAGTATAGTACAGTATTCCTCCGCCACTACGTTTACGACATAAAACCGGTCCATCCGCCATATTCCGCATTCCGTTTATGACGTTAAACTGCGTAACTCGGCTTTTCATAGTAATTTGTTTTTATTTTTATGGGAGATGCGTCGTAACCACGAAATGTCGTAACTCGAGACCGTCGTAACCCGAGGACTACCTGTATTTTAATGAAGTTTTCCCACCTGCAGGGTGGTGCTATCAACGATACAGAAAAAACATTTGATTCCTTTTTACAGATGACACGCCAACTGTAAAACCCAAGAAACTTTTGCAGATTTCATTTCTGATTTCTTTGTTTCCCCAGACCCCAACCCCAAAACGGACAAACCCCCCATCGTCCCTCCAAAGACCGGGGGAGGTGAGTTGGTGCTGGTGTTTTTTATCAACTCCCTTCCTGGAATCAACAGGCAGGATAGTGAACCTAAACAATAAATAAAAGTTGCTGTCTGGTCACATGGTTACCACGGGGTTGTGTTCTCAGGACCAGAGTCCAGCTGGTTCTGATGAGACGCTGAAACACCATGACGATGATGGTTTTGGTTTCTTCCAGGCGGGGGAAGTTTCGATGACTCAGACTTGTTGGATGTGGGAGCTGGAGACTACAAACCTGATGGGGGTCGCTCAGGAGGTAATACCTCTGCAGGACATCCACCATGTCCACGTTTAACGTAAATTGGACTGCTGCTGCTTGGTGTTCCAGCTCCACCTGCTTCATCAGAAGAGCTGACTGATTGTAGTCTGGTTCATAGCAGAAGGTGCTGCTTGTTAAGAACAAACTGACCTGCAGCTAGCTTCTGGAATTATTCACGAGACGCTTCTACGCCTGTCACGATAACACATTTTGCTGGGTGATTAATGACTAATTATTGTCAAATTTCAAGCAATATTATTTATCACAATAATTTATGAGATAATTAATCACCCAGCAAAATTTGTCTCAAATCTAAGAAACTAGAATCTCAAATTTAAGAAGAAATGTTGGTTAATTTACCCTGATGCATGCTCAATAATCTAGGTAGAAAAATCTAAAAAAGCTAAGTCTGGTCCTCTGGACATTCCAAAAAATTGTAGGAACGTTTCGTCTTTCGTCCGAAAGACTTCCTCAGTCTGAATACAGCTTCTCAGACTGAGGAAGTCTTTCGGACGAAAGACAAAATGTTTCTACAATTTTTTTGCTTTGTTTTGTTTAGTTTTTTAAATTTCCAGAGGACCAGACTTAGATTTTTTAGGTTGGTTAATTTGTTTTGAGTGTAGTACCTTTTTTGACCACCGGATGGCAGTATATGACTGTTTGAACTGAAGGATTGATAGTGAGGGAGTGAGCAGCGTGTCTCTTTAAGAAAAATGGGAGGGAGGCCCCTTGACGTGACATAGGCTGTCTCTCTTCGGTTCTCAAAATGGCAGACACTTTGTGTGGTTTGAGCTCTTTAGCATAACATTTGTCACACAAAGCTTTTAATAAAAATCAGTAAACAAGTTCTCAGCTTTTTTTTGCAGAGAAAAACAACATTTACACGAAGACACGAGGTTCAACCGTGAGTTTTGGTGCTTTGACAAGACGCAGGTTTCCCCCCCTAAGGTCAGCCTGTTAGCTTAGCTTCACAGCTTGGCTGCTATTGACGGTCCCAAAGAAAGATTTTGGATGGTTAAAACAGATTTTAAAGGACAACACCCACCATGACAGTAACAATTCACCATATAGGACAATTACTGTAATTTAATATGATGTCTATTTTCATTTTTGCATTTGGGCCAGGCGAGGGTTAAAAAAACAAAACAAAAAAAACCCACTCCCGAATGAATCCGGAAACCTGGCCGAAGAGTGCCGAAGTGTCATGTGACTTTTGTTACATCTCCACCCAGAAGGCAGAAGGCAGGAGTGAGTTTCCATGGAGGTTTATGAGAGAGAGTGGGAGTTAAAACTGCATATTTCCTGGTGCATTTGTGTGTACATATGGACCAGCGCTCTGATTTTATTTATTATTTATTTTATAACACCGCTGCGGACCGTTGCTGCTCTCATTTCTCATTCTGCCCAGAGGAGCGAGTCGCGCGCGTCTCTGGCTCTGAATGCGTGTCAGGGCTCTGCTCTCGTCAGCCTTGTTGCGGGGAGCACGGGGGAGCACGCGCGCAGAGCTCCGCTGCGCGGCTGCCTTTCTGTACTCCCGACCTGTCTGGTCACGGGGGGAGAGAATAAAAAGCCGATGCGGAAATGAATGAATTTGTCGCGATCAAGCGAATTAAACTAGTATTGTCTACGTGGATGCTCGCTCAGAATATGATCAGGGTATCCGCGGGGTTGTAAAAGGTATTAAAAGGTAGTAAATGAAATTAACACAAATTAAGGCCATTAAAAAGTATTAAAAAGTAATAAACGTCATCTGACGAGGTATTAAATTTTTTAAAACCTACACAACTATATTTTTCTTGTTCTGTCGTCTAAAAAAAGGTCTGTGAATTTATTTATCTTTTCTAATTTTATGTTCCAAGTAGGACCTTAGCTAAAACAAAGACGTCATATCGTCAGTCAGTGTGCGCGCGCACCTACAGCTGGTATCATGTCTGTAAAAAGAAACAGGAAAGGATCACGGCTTTATCCTCCGACATTTAACAAGAAATGTACCTAAACAATTGTTTGTTAGCTCGAAATTATAGCAAAAGGGGTGTCTCAGTCTAACGTTTTCTTAATAAATGTACTTTAATGGTTCAATCGGCTTTATTTAAAAAAAAAAAAGTGTCGCTGCCTGTTCCGTGATCGCTCAGCGGTGAGAAACAGGAAAAAGGAGCGCGGCTCGTTTCGCCGACATTTAACAAGAAAATTACCTAATGTTAGCTCGAAATTATAGCAGAGGTGTTTTTCTGTCTGTCATTTTCTTAATAAATGCACTTTAATGGTCAAATTAGCTGCATTTCGCCACCGTGGTGCAGCTTGCTGCTGGATTGAAGGTTCAAGCAGAGAGGTGGGGAGAGTATGGCAGGCCGATTGAGTCATTAATAGCTAGTGAAGATTCTCAGTCATCCAGGACATGGTGAATTCTAAAAAATGCAATAAAAAAACAATAAAGTATAATATAATAGTATAATAAATAGTATAATAAATAAAGTCCAGTTGTTTTTGTCTTGAACTTTTTTAAATTTGTCATTATAGGCACGTTTTCCTATTACATGATACAACAGCATGCCAAAACTATTACTACAATAGATATCATGAACTGTTTTTTTTTTCAGTCAGAATGAATGGAAACGGTCATATTTCAGTCAAATGGTTTATAAATATGGGAAAAAAAAATATAAATATGTCACTTCGTCCTATAAGTTGCAAGGCATGTAAATTATGCAAAAAACTGCAACTTACAGGATGAAAAATACAGTAGTTATTATTTTTCTACCTCTCTTTTTGAATTATGCATGTGTTCAGTGTTGAATTATTTTAACTAAACTGTTCTGTTTTCAAGTTTACAGTTTTTGTTTGCCATTAGAGATATGTTATGTGTGGGAACAATTAAACTTTTTCTCTTGGGTTAGATTTAAATAACAAGTAGGTCAGTGCTTTTATTGAGGCAAGAAGCAAATTGATGTATCCAGTAATTGTTATAAAACTACATTTACTACCAAAGTTTAGGAAGAAAATGACAGTAATCTATCACTTTACAATTAGTTTCTCTAAACTGAAGTACAACAGGTTGCCGCTACGGTTACAGCTCGGTGCCGTGATGGTATTAAAAAATATTTTGATGGTATTAAAAGGTATTAAATTCAGCTCTGGAATTTCTGCATATACCCTGAGATAGACACGAGTGAGCGACAGCAGGATTAATCAACAGGCAGCTTTAGGGAATATTTAAAAATGCTTCGCTTTTTCTTTTCCTCGCTCAGAGCAGCGGTCATGGAAGTTGATGAATGCTTATTATAACTCCGCCTGTAACTCCAAGGCGTCCCTTTAGTGACGTGAATGCCCATGTGAATGCCCATATATGGAGAGGAGCAGATTTTTCCTGGAGCTTCTGCTAAAATCTGCTATAAATCATGAAATAACACATTTAGCG
>JBBPBX010004813.1:36377-61243 GCA_038048925.1 Garcialebias charrua
ATGATGTGGAGGTGCCAACATCTAATATTTTATTCAGAATAGAACACAAATCACAGATCAAAAGTTTAAACTGAGAGAATGTATCATTTTAAGGGAAAAATATGTTGTTTCAAAATTTCATGGCGTCAACAAATCCCAAAAAAGTTGGGACAAGTCCATTTTTACCACTGTGTGGCATCCCCCCTTCTTACAACACTCAACAGACGTCTGGGGACAGAGGAGACCAGTTTCTCAAGTTTAGAAATAGGAATGCTCTCCCATTCATGTCTAATACAGGCCTCTAACTGTTCAATCGTCTTGGGCCTTCTTTGTCACACCTTCCTCTTTATGATGCGCCAAATGTTCTCTATAGGTGAAAGATCTGGACTGCAGGCTGGACATTTCAGTACCGGATCCTTCTCCTACGTAGCCATGATGTTGTGATTGCTGCAGAATGTGGTCTGGCATTATCTTGTTGAAAAATGCAGGGTCTTCCCTGAAAGAGATGACGTCTAGATGGGAGCATATGTTGTTCTAGAACCTGAACATAGTTCTCTGCATTAATGGTGCCTTTCCAGACATGCAAGCTGCCCATGCCACAAGCGCTCATGCAACCCCATACCATCAGTGATGCAGGCTTCTGAACGGAGCGCTGATAACAACTTGGGCTATCCTTGTCCTCTCTACTTGGGCTATCCTTGTCCTCTCTAGTCTGGATGACATGGCGTCCCAGTGTTCCTTAAAGAACTTCAAATCGTGACTCATCTGACCACAGAACAGCCTTCCATTTTGTCACACTCCATTTTAAATGACCCCTGGCCCAGTGCAAACGTCTGAGCTTGTGGAGCTTGCTTAGAAATGGCTTCCTCTTTGCACTGTAGAGTTTCAGCTGGCAACGGTGGATTGTGTTCACTGACAATGCTTTCTGGAAGTATTCCTGAGCCCATTCTGTTATTTCCTTGACAGTGGCATTCCTGTTTGAGGTGCAGTGCCCGGAGATCACGAGCATCCAGTAGAGTTTTACGGCCTTGACCCTTACGCACAGCGATTGTTCCAGATTCTCTGAATCTTTTGATGATGTTATGCACGGTTGATGATGATAACTTAAAAGTCTTTGCTATTTTACGCTGGGTAACACCATTCTGGTATTGCTGCACTATCTTTCTGCGCAACAATGGTGGAATTGGTGATCCTCTTACCATCTTGGCTTCTGAGAGACACTGACACTCTGAGAAGTTCTTTTTATACCCAATCATGTTGTCAACTGACCTAATTAGTGTTAATTGGTCTTCCAGCTGTTCATTATATGCTCAATTTCCTTTTTCCAGACAATTATTGCTACTTGTCCCAATTTTTTGGGCTGAAATTTAGCATCAACCTATTTTTCCTTTAAAATGTTACATTTACTCAGATTAAACTTTTGATCTGTCATCTATGTTCTATTACAAATAAAATACTGACATTTGTCATCTCCACATCATTGCATTCAGTTTTTATTCACAATTTGTTTAGTGTCCCAACTTTTTTGGAATCCGGTTTGTATGAGAGAGTGAGTTCTGGTCTAATGTGCATTTTTTAAAGATTAAAAATTTGCAATGGCATAAAGATTAGTTCTGCCTCTAATGGTTTCTGTTTTCCATTGAATCAGCGTTTGTAAAGAGAACAAAACTTTGCAGAAACTAACTTCTTTCTTTCTTACTCTGCACTCAGGTCGAGCGGTGGACCCTGGCAATGATCCTCAGGGTATGTTCTGATACTTTTATTTTTATTAAACATGTAAACAAAAATAAATTCAGTTCCGTCTACAGGTTACAAACAAAAACATTTGTTTATCTCATCAAAAGAAATGGTGGTTATAATTTCAGGATAAGTGCATACATATACCTCAGTACTTGTATACAATTTATATGAAAAGAAATGCAGCACACAAAAAAAGCATACACAGCAACACAGAAAAAATAGCTCATAAAATGTTGGCACATTTTGTAAAATGTAGATGAAACACACTACAATTGATATTAGAATAGAAACAGAAAAAATAAAGTAGAACTAACTTTTTTTTTCAAAGCAGCTGGACTTCTGTAGTTGGAAACAACTTAGTTTTAATTTTTTGGGAAATCTCAGACACTTTGTCCTCTTGGTGTGATGGAAGTGGATTTCCTGTCCGAGCTGAAATGATGAAGCTAACAGAAGTTTTCCTTTGGGATGTTGACTGATGTGTCTTCTGTTTGTCTCACAGGCGGAGCTGATCAACCTCAAGGTAAACTGTTTTACTTTCCTTTGTCAGAGGTCGACCTCTTGTTAAAACCCAACCCTGAACTAGAATACTTCATGAAACTGGACCTGGGTACTGATAATGATCCATTTTCCACTAGATTACTGAGCTCTGGATGCATAAATCAAGGTTCAGTCAGTACCTCAGTTTTAGGGTCACAGTTCAGTACGTAACTCTGTGTTACGAAACCAGCTTGTTCTTATCTTGTCAGTATACATAGTTCCCAGACACGCCCCCAGTATTGCGCAAACCGGTTTTCGCACCACATCTGAAGGCAGAGAAGGCAAAGATGGCGAACGAGCAGAGCAAATTATACGGACAAAAACACGAGCTACCACAGCTTCACCAAGGAACAATAGCAAAATGGCAGTGGTCGGAGTTAAATGAGTTTGAGAAAGAAATCATGGCAGACGAATCAGACAACTTGTCACAAAGAAGTTACTCCGATATCATTAATTATTTAATTATTACAAGGAGCGAGCGCACACTGGCTTCACAGCGCAGAAAGATGTGTAAACTGTCTCAATCAGATCTAACCAGCTAAAAAAAGGTTTAACTAAAATAACACACAGCCAACAAACAGTCCAAGCTGAACACAGACCAGAACCAGCACTTTTGAGTCTTACCGTGTTGAAAGTTAGCATGTTGTTAGCATCTGGAGCGTGGCTCGCGGGAGCTCAGGTTGGACGGCGTGGATCCGTCGCGGCCGCGGGGGTACGTCCCATGGTACCGACGTGTCGCCCGCACGACTTGGCTCCCGTCCCCCTTCTCCAACTGGGACGGTCTCCCCGCCGGTCCTGGTGGACCGTGAGGAGGCCATTGTCGCGTTAGCGAGATGCTAAGCTAACAGCATGCAAGACGGCTTGCTAAATAATGAAAAGGAAAAAAAACCCAGCTCTAACACACACACAGACAGTTGTACTCTAACATTGTTCTGACAAATATTTTGTTTACCGGCCAAAAGGACGACATATTCTGAGCAGATCCTTCAGAGCAGGCTCAGAGAGAGGAGCTGCAGTCAGCTTCTCCGATGAGATAAATCCTTCACGTTTACTTTTTTTTTGATTAACTGAAACCTGCGCGCTGCCCAAACGTCTACCCGACTGGAACACCCAATGACACAACACGAAGTAACCATTGCAATTAATTAGAAATTAACACAAAAAAAAACGTGAAAAATGAACATCCATTAGACCGCGCTGTCCCCTGTTCTGACTTTCAAAATGAGGGTCCACTCGGAAGTAAGACGGATGTGACGTCACATAGGAACTATGTATTTACTGGAGAGTAGGGGCCGCAACTATTAGTGCGTGATGAAAGAAAAAGAAACAAAACTGGCACCTGACGGAACACAGTGAGGTGGGGCTTACCTTAAGATGTCCGATCAGAGTCTCTTCATCAGCTGACATCCTTAAAGGGGCGAGCCCGCACTTTCCTTCATCCGTCAGACGATCTGTTCAATAGTTTTTTGATTTGGCTTTTCTTTATAGTTTTTCTCTTTTCTTAAAAACACACCACTTGTGATTTCGTAGGTGGTTGATGTTAGCAGGCGTGTAAACTCCCCGGTGCATTACTTGGCGTCCAGCCGGTTCATCCAGGACAAACTTCCTCCCGGCCAAAAACATCCGACGCTCCCCTCTAGGTCGATCCCACCCGAGGTGAAGACTCTGTTCCTCCGTCCAGAGCCTACTCGCACCGTACCTTAAATTATTTTTCTTCTTTACACGTCTTCACTGCAACAGCAGCTCCCAACACGCTACTCAATCAGTCAATCACACCACAGGTGTGCTACCAGCGCAGCTAAAAACACTTGTGTGGCTCAGCCCCGCCCTCTTCACCAGTGAACCGTCAAAAAGGTGCCAAAAATAAAAATAACAAACAAACAAAAGACAGAAGAAAATGTGCCCACGTAACACTCTGTTTTAGGGTCACGGTTCTGTACATAGTTCTGTTTTAGGGTCACGGTTCTGTACATAGTTCTGTTTTAGGGTCATGGTTCTGTACATAGTTCTGTTTTAGGGTCACAGTTCAGTACGTAACTCTGTTTTATTGTCACATTTCTGTACGTAGCTCAGTTTTATAGTCATGGTTCTGTACCTAGCTCAGTTTTATAGTCATGGTTCTGTACATAGTTCTGTTTTAGGGTCACGGTTCTGTACATAGTTCTGTTTTAGGGTCACGGTTCAGTACGTAACTCTGTTTTAGGGTCACGGTTCAGTACGTAACTGTTTTAGGGTCACGGTTCAGTACATAGTTCTGTTTTAGGGTCACGGTTCAGTACGTAACTCTGTTTTAGGGTCACATTTCTGTACGTAGCTCAGTTTTATAGTCATGGTTTTGTACATAGTTCTATTTTAGGGTCACGGTTCAGTACGTAACTCTGTTTTAGGGTCACGGTTCAGTACATAACTCTGTTTTAGGGTCATGGTTCTGTACATAGTTCTGTTTTAGGGTCACGGTTCAGTACGTAACTCTGTTTTAGGGTCACGATTCAGTACGTAACTCTGTTTTAGGGTCACGGTTCAGTACGTAACTCTGTTTTAGGGTCACGGTTCAGTACGTAACTCTGTTTTAGGGTCACGGTTCAGTACATAACTCTGTTTTAGGGTCATGGTTCTGTACATAGTTCTGTTTTAGGGTCACGGTTCAGTACGTAACTCTGTTTTAGGGTCACGGTTCAGTACGTAACTCTGTTTTAGGGTCACGGTTCAGTACGTAACTCTGTTTTAGGGTCACGGTTCTGTACGTAACTCTGTTTTAGGGTCACGGTTCTGTACATAGTTCTGTTTTAGGGTCACAGTTCAGTATGTAGCTCTGTTTTCGGGTCAAGGTTCTATACATAGCTCTGTTTTACGGACAAAATTGCATACATAGCTCTTTGTTGTCATCTACCTGGATGATTGAGCCTACAAACAGTTCAGTACATATCTCTGTTTTAATGTCACAGTTCAGTATGTAGTTTTCTGCAACAAATAAAGTCCAGTTGATCCTGTATTGAACGCCTTTTTTGATTTCATCATGTCCTGGACGACTGAGAATCTTCACCAGCAGTATGTAGCTTTGCTTTAGGGTCATGGTTTGGTACATAGCTCTGTTTTAGGATCACAGTTCAGCATGTAACTCTGTTTTAGAGTCACTGTTTGGTATGTAGCACTGTTTTCGGGTCATGATTTTGTACAGGTACTGTATCTCTATTTTAGGGTCACAGTTTTGTACATAGCTCTGTTTTAGTGTCACATTTCAGTATGTAGCTCTGTTTTAGTGTCAGATTTCAGCATGTAGCCCTGTTTTAGGGTCACAGTTAAGTACGTAAGTCTGTTTTAGGGTCACGTTTCTGTACGTAGCTCAGTTTCTTGGTCATGATTCTGTACATAGCTCTGTTTTAGGGTCACAATTTCATACGTAGCTCTTTGTTGTTATCTACCTGGATGATTGAGCCTACAAACTTTTTTATACATAGCTCTGTTTTAGGGTCACTGTTCATGAATAGTTGTTTTAATGTCAAAGTTCACTATGTAGCATAGGGTTACGGTTCAGTATGTTTTAATGTAATGGTATGGTTAGCTCTGTTTTAGGGTCATGGTTTGGTACATATCTCTGTTTTAGGGTCACGGTTTGGTACGTAGCTCTTCATAAATAGCTGTGTTTTAAGGTAACTGTTTAGTATATTTTATGGTAATGGTATGGCACGTAGATCTGTTTTAGGGTTATTTTTTGGTACATATCTCTGTTTTAGTGTCACTGTTTGGTACTAAGCTCTGTTTTAGGGTCAGTAGCAGTTAGGGGTGGGCGATATGGCTCAAATATTATATTGTGATATTACAGAGCATTCTGACAATAACGATACATTTCGTGATATTACAAATAAAACAAAACAGAAATCATAGTTATTTATTTGACAAAATTAACTTAACATGTTACTTTGTAGTATTATATTAAAAAAAATAAAAACAACAAGGGGTAATTTTACTACTGAAATTACTTTATTTAGTAAAGTATTCAGTCTCCAAGTATGAAATAAAAAATGATCTGTTATTTAGATTGAAAAAGTCTACACAAAATATAGATCAACAAAAGCCACCACAAAAACTAAAGTGCAGGCGCTGTTTCCCAAAGTAACTAAATAAATGAAGCTTAAGATCTGTTGAGCATAAAAGAAACCTACAACAAAATATATGTTGTCTTTAAATGAGCTGTAACTTCCAGAACTTGTAACAAGGTGATCAGCTGACCCTGAAGCTTGTGGTGTTTCAGCTTTTGTTCCTGCAGGAACGTGTCATTCCTCTGATTCATTTTTTTTAACTGATCTGTCTCTGATCACCTGCCTCTTGGTCCGTGGATCGACGGTGGAACTCAAGAGACAGTTGAACTGTGCGTGTTTGTACCGACAGTTTAGAGCGGGGGAGTTGTTAAGGGGCGGGGCTTCCTGATGTATTACATCATCAAATTAGCATATTATGATATCATTTTTTTGCCCGGGCAAGCATTTTTTGCCGGTATTATCGTGAACGATATGATATGGCCCAGTCCTAGTAGCAGTTTTAGGGTCACATTTCGGTACGTAGCTCTGTTTTAGGGTCATAGTTCAGTACGTATCCCTTTTTATTGTCACGATTCCGCACGTAACTCTGTTTTAGGGTCACAGTTTAGTGTGAAGCTCCGTTTTACGGTCTTGGTTTTGTACATAGCTCTGTTTTAGTGTCACATTTCAGTATGTTGCTCTGTTTTAGGGTCACGGTTCTGTACGTAGCTCTGTTTTAATGTCACGGTTTTATGCTGGATCCCCACCGCACGCATCTCGCGCAGCCGAAACAGCCACTTTACATTGAAAGTCTATGGGGACGCGCATCTTGGAGCAGCGGGTCGTGTCGCGGCGCATCTACAGCATACAAGCAGCGCGAAAGTGAGCAGCAGCTGTTTCCTACTCCCGCGTCGCATCCGAGCAGCGACTGTGGAAGCACGGAATGCCGTGCTTCCACAGCTCGCTTCAGCTCGCTGCTCAGCAGCAAACAATCAGGACCAATCAGGAGAGACTCTGCCATGTGATCACGCAACATGTAAACAGGTAAACATGGAGGAGAAACTTACAGCAGGTCGTCAAACTGGGCGCGGGTGACACGGAAGTACCGCTGAAAGCGCTCCTCGTCTGCGCGCAGCTCCTGGATCAGATGGTGAAATTCACCGAATTCATGACGCCTCTCTAATGTGGGGTGAATCCAGAATCGTCGTTGTGCACGGCGTCTGCGTGTTGCTGCTTTGTAGATTAAGTACAACAAGGCAATTCTTCGTATTGCGTCCGCCATTTTTCTGAGACCGGAAATAAACAAACACCACCACCGGAAGAGGACCAACACGCTCCTCCTCCCACTGCAGACGCGTTAGATGAGGACAGTCATCTGTTGACAAGCAGCCAGTACAGTGCGTTTGGAGATTTTTGGAAGCGCGATATGCTTTAGGTGAGGATGAGGCATTATACATAGCTCTTTGTTGTCATCTCCCTGGATGATTGAACCTTCAACCCTTTTTTATACATAGCTCTGTTTTAGAGTCACAGTTCGGTATGTTTTAGGGCAGGGGTGTCAAAGTCAAATACACAGAGGGCCAAAAAAACAAATTTGCTACAAGCCAAGGGCCGGACTGGTTCGATGTTTATTATAAGGGGGTGATAATATAATAATTTTTTTCCTTCTTTCTGCACTCTTTTCATTCAGTGTTTTCTTTTTGATTAATTTGTTTGATTTAGTCTCTTTTAAATTAATGAATAAATGAATTAAATGAAATATTAAATTACATCTGCTAAGTTCTTGGCATAAAAGGGGCGACCGTGGCACAGTGGTAATGGCAGTCGACCCCCGATCGGAAGGTTGGAGGTTCGAATTCCGCGTCCGCCCACCATGTGTCGTTGTGTCCCTGGGCAAGACACTTAACCCTGAGTTGCTCCCGGTAGGTCTGGATGGCGCCTTGCAAGGCAGGCTACCACTACCGGTGTATGAATGTCTGAATGAATGGGTGGATGGATGGTATTTTAAAGCGCTTTGGGGCTCCTCACAGGGGGCTGGAAAGCGCTATATAAATAAGCTCCATTTACCATTTAAATCAATACAGACATGTTCCTGCTTTTAGTATTTTACATTGTTTTATAATGTAGCTGTTTATGTTTCGTTTAAAGAAAAATAGTTTTCTTGTGATTTTTAATTAATATGCTTTTTTATGATTGTTTACTGTTGGCTGCAAGTATCAAGTTGTGAAATCCTTCATTTTCTACAGCTGATAGCTGTTGGTCATTAATTATGATTTTTCATTCATTCAACCTTTATTTAGTCAGGTAAATCTCATTGAGCCTCGAGGGCTCATTTACAAAAGCGACCTGCTACAAACTAAAGAATGATGAACAGCAATGGTAGAATTTCCTTAAACAACAAACAACAGAAAAAAGAAAAAAAACATAGGAGAGAAATAGAAAGTGAAATGCAAAGTATCAAAACTAGCAAAACACCACAAGGTAGATGTACAAAATCAAAAACAAGAACATATCTGCAATGGTTTTTGCCAGGATTCCAAAAGATTCTTAAAACCATTTAGAGAGGTCAGGGCCGAGAGCTTCAGATCTTTTTGTAAGATATTCCAGGAAGCAGGAGCAGAGTAGGAGAACGCCCTTTTTCCAAGTTCAGTCCTGATAGCTGTTGGTCATTAATTATGATGAAGTTTAGCAACTTCTCTGTGAACATTTGAGCTCCGTGGCTTCAGCTGTGTACTGTATTTTTATTGTTCAATCCGGGGCGGGCGCTCTGATTTCGGGCAGCCGCTCTCAGCCTGTCTCTCCTACGAGACGGTCAGACAGCGGGTCAGACTGGACGCAGCTGGCCGTGGTCGGTCTCCCTGTTTCGGTTCAGGGAGAGTGGCGTCCCGCTGAAGCCCCGGAGCTCGAATGTCTAACGTAAAACTAACTTTACCTTGGTTTAATGTGGCGCTATGGCTCTGCAGACATTGCACGTTGCTGTCTTGTGGTGTTTAGTGTAAAATACTTCCACACAGCGGACATGTTACGATGAAAAGTTGGCTAGCTGTTAGCAAAAGTGCTACTCACAGTCCTCACTCTGTAACTGGCTGCAAACTATGAAATGGGTTTCCTGAATGTGATGTGAGGCGGGTCTTATTACTCTGGGTTCACGAGACACGACGAGACACGACTCTGGATCGGATCGCCCCACCCCTACTACCGTTGCATTGTGGGGAATGTAGTGTTGGTGTGTGCAAAACACCAGCGGGCGGCTGTGGCCTGCGGGCTGTTGCTAATAGTAATTAAATATCATCCAGGGGGCCATAAATAATTAATTTGCGGGTCGGATTTGGCCTGCGGGCCTTGACTTTGACATATGTGCTTTAGGGTAATGGTAGGGTTAGTTCTGTTTCAAGGTCATGGTTTGGTACAATAGTCCCTCGTTTATCACGGGGGTCCATACCCTGAAGACCCTAGATAATTGAAAAACCGTGAAGTAGGAATAGTAGTACCAGTAGTATGTAGTAGTTTTTTTAAATTTCTATGCATACATAAGTTTTTTTTTCTATACATGGTACTACTGGAAAAGGGACTACTAAATGGTTTAAAAATTATTATTATTTTTTTAACTTACCGGTACTGTAAAGAAACTGTAAGCCTACCACACACAAAACCAGAACATCAAGCCACTTTTTTATTTGTATATATTGAAGTTGTAAAGTGGTGGTTCTGAAACTTTTTTGCTTCTGAGACACAAACATTTTCAGTGACTCTGACCCTCATTCTGTCACAGAAACATGAAATACTTTGCTAATAAGCTTTTGAACAAAGAGTCTCATCAAAAGCTTTTGAACAAAGAGCCTCATCAAACTAAAAGTTATTTCATTTATATTACCATTTTTTTCTTAGTAACATTTTAGACTAAATATGGAAATAATGTTAAAATTGATTAGAATTTTGGAGCTCACACGTTCCATGAGTTCCACAGGACCCCACATGGGTCCTGTGAGAACTTCTGCTCTGATGAGCTGAAAGGTCGAGTTTATAAACTTATAAATTTACTTTAACCATCTGCCACAAAATAAACTTAGAAAATTAGCATTTTCTGAAAAAGAGCAGTGTGAATGTGCATTGCTAGAAATAGAATAGAATAGAAACAGCCTTTCTTGTCCCACGGATGGGAAATTCAAGTGTAACAGCAGCAACAGATAAAAAGATTCACACAAAAGTTCCTAAATGTTAAGAACAATATACAGGTAGTCCTCGACTTACGACGGAGATCCGTTCCTACGCTGCATCGTAAATTCGAATTTCGATGTAAGTCGGAACATACGTAAATACCATACGTACAGTACTGTATTTTACCAAGCACTTAGCCTATCCTAACACAGTACCTTACATAATTGTCAAAAAACACATACGTTTGGAGCCATAATGAAGGAAAAAGAGTTAATAACCTACTGGTATGCTGGTGAAGCCGTTCCTCCGTCCCTCCTCCATATTCTCCATTGCGTTTACGTCGTAAAACCGCCGTCCAGATCGGTCCATCCTCCGTATTCGTTTACGACGTAATACCACGTTCACAGTACACACAGTAACAGTAAGTTGTACTATGAACAGTTTTGTTTTGTTTTTTGAATGTCCAGAGGACCAGACTTAGCTTTTTTAGAGAGTACAGGGCAGCGGTACCCTCCGCAGCTAGTAAAACCGGAAACTGCGGGAATCTACGTAACTCGGCTTTTCAAAATAAAAATTTCAAATTATTATTTTTTAAATGGGAGATGCGTTGTAACCGCGAAACGTCGTAACTCGAGGCCGTCGTAAGCCGAGGACTACCTGTATAAAGAAATAAGATCAACAATATCAATAATAATGTTCAGTACATATTGGAACATTGGTAAGCACAGACTATTGACAGTACAGTATTACAGGCAGAGTGTGTGTTTTATCAGAGGTCAGCATGTATTTAATATTTATTGAGTTTGTTGGGAGCAGTGATGGTTGTAGAGTCTAACAGCTGCTGGGAGGAAGGATCTTCGGTAACGTTCCTTTGTGCATGTAGGATGCAGTAATCTGTCACTGAAGGAGCTCTCCAGTTCAGCAACAGCTACATGCATGGGGTGGGAGACGTTGTCCAGCAATTGTTATTTTAACTGGAGTCCTTCTGTCTCCCACCACCTGCACTGGGTCGAGGGGGCGTCCAAGCACAGAGCTGGCCTCCTCACTAAGTGGTTTTGGTGAAAAATCTGAAACAGAGTTTTTCATATGAGCCAAGCAGTAACTGAAGCTTACAACCAACAGAACAGGAGCTCAAAGCTAATTTAAACAAACGGTAGATAGCAGCCAAAATGAGCCAACTCCTAGCAGCATTCAACATTAGCTTCTCAGCTAGCTGAGTGCTAATATGCTGCTCATGCTAATTAAACAGCGGCAAACACATTTCATGTCCATTAGACACTAAAGTGGATTTAGAGTTTGTACATTTTGACCCGTTTGTCTTTCAACACATCCACCATCATCAGGACGTTCTTTTTCCTGAATGTGTGTGCATGAGTACCGTATTTTCCAGCCTATAAGTCACAGTTTTTTTAACTAATTTTCATGTCCTGCGACTTATACGGCAAAGCGACATATTTATGGATTTTTCCCATATTTTTAGACCAATTTGTGGCTGAGATATGACCGTTTACATTCATTCTGACCAAAAAAACGGAGCAGTACCGCTTTCGAACGCTAGGGTCCACCGACCGTTCCCACCTCATGTGTCCGACAGCAGCCTCCTCTCACTCTGTCGCAGCCCAGTCTCCTACTTTCTGGAGGTCTGAACTACTGTTAGCTCAGTGTTTGTTAGCAAAATAGCTCAAGAACCACACGACAGATTTTGATGAAACTTACAGATGAAACTCACTGGATGGACATTTACAACAAGTTATCTTTAGGAGATGTTTGGCCTGAAATTTGATTTATTTATAATTTATTTTCGTAGCGCACGTGACCGTTTGGAAGACCGTCAAAACGAAATTATTTAAATCCAGCTGATTTGAACATTATGTGAATTTAAAGAAATGCGGCGTTCCCACCCGCTGCGGGTGAACGTTTTGCACGTAGCAAAACTATTTTTTTTTAATCCAGCTGATTTGACAATTGCATGCATTTTTTAAGGAAAAGTTCAGCTAAGACACATCTTTGCTATAATTTTCAGCAAACAAATACCGGTAATTGTTTTTAAGTGTTAATCTTGTTAAAGTCCTTCCGTGCACGCTCCTGCGGCCATGTCGCAACCAATCCATTTTTGGCAAAACACCGGCCCACATTTCTGGGGTGTCAGCGGTGACGCGTAACATACGCGACACGTCAGCGGTGCCGCATAATAGATGCGACATATACGGAGGTGCGACTTTTAAGCCGGAAAGTACGGTAAAACCAGTTCTGTGTGGCAGACCATCCTTCCTGTCTCTGGAGGATCGGACTCTGAAGACTCCCTCATGAATCCATTTCATCTTCACAACTTCCTGTTTCTCATCCGTCGTTCACAAGGCTCGCCGCCACATAGTTTCTGTCTTTTTAGCAGAATATCTCCTGAACCACACTACTACAACTACTTCTGGAGTCAGTCCATTTCAAAATGGCCGCCTCAGGCCTAACCCTTGGTGTGGTAGTAGTCCAGGGTTGTCTCTAACACACAGTCCAACATCTTCACATGTCATTTCATGCTTTGGGCAGACAAGCTCTAAAGTTCTGGCATTAGAGGTAGCGGGTGCTGTCCTCTCTGAGCCCAGCAGGTCCATCCTGGTTCTGGTGGCGGTTCCTTCTCCTCCTCTGGTCGGCTCAGGACTGGCAACTCTCTCCACGTGTTTTTTGTGGTGGTTTTCTTGGAGGCTCTGGGTGGTTCCTGTTGGTGCTCCATGTGTTCTTGATACCAGCCCATCTGGTTCTGGTGTTTGTGGCTAAAACCCTGCTTGGATTGTGTCGTTGCAGATCCGGACCACATGTGGGGCCAGGTCCTGAAGATGTTTTATTCTAACATGCCAGAGGAGGTCTTTGTTTGGATGTCCAACATGAAGAAGGTCCTGAACCCCCTGGTGGAGAGGGTGCAGGACCTACTCCAGGCTCTGCCGTGAGCCGGGGGGTCTGCTTGGACTTTAACCAGACCAGTTTGGGGGAGGGCTGTTTCTTTTTTTGTGTGTCTTCTGGGTCACGGGTTTCTGGTAGCAGCACTGATTGGGTCGGTTGGACTGGTCTTACTGGGACTGTTTCTAATAAACATGTTGGATGTTCTACCTGAGAGATGTTCGGAGTTTAAATAAGGAAAGCCTGACCTTTGACCCCAACACCTGCACCTATACAACATTATGGTACATAGTAGATGTTTACTGTCTATGAATGGGAAATGAGAACTGTTTTAATAAAAGACCAATGTTTTTGTAAAGAACTTGCACTAGCTGGNTATATAAACAGGTTTAATAAACCTGGGCTACAGTGAAGCAGCAATAAGTTAACCATGACATAGCTAGGGATGACTCTATAATCTTCCTCATGGATGAATTTTCCTCGTGGATAGTTTTCATCACAACTGTATTATTGTGGAAGACCACTGAAAACTTTTGTATATGCACAGAAATTGTCATTTGGTTGTGTGCCAAGAGAACTCAAGTTTAAAAGTGAGGGTTTAAATAACTTCAGAGGATTTGATAGAAGATTTGTTAACTTGGAACTCTGCAAGAACTAAACCAATCATTTTTTTCATCAACTAGTTTAAATTAAAATGGACACCTTTGCTTGATTCTGTTGCCCCACTAAGACTGGAGTATAAACTGTAGAACAGTGTTTTAAAGCCAACATCAGGAAGGCATTACTGAACAATGGTTAATGTACAAATACCTAAGTGATGAGTCGCACATGGGTACGGTGTAGTTGAATTCTTCCAGTAATCTAGCACAATTAACAAAACCTTTCCTCAAGTTGTTGCTTTATTACTAATCTAGCTACAGCATCACACTGGACATCTACGGTAATAACATTCTGTGTCTGATAATTTACTCCATAACCCCACACTCTTGCTACATAACTTGACAAGAAAATGAAAACAGCACAGTGTGGATAATACTCCATACCCTCAAACAGCACCAGTGGATTATTATATGTGAGTAAATATTGCCAAATCTTGGTGACAGCAGCTTGGTGTGAGACAGTAAATCTTGGGAAAGTTAGCAGCTGTGCAGCTTCTGCCTTTATAGGGAGACTGAGATTAGTGGAGGATGGAAGGTTAGATGTGCATGAGGGAGAAACCTGCTGATCCAGGTGTTGAAAACCGGTTGGCATGCAGTCAGCTCAAAGCAGAGAGATTGTATGCTTTAACGCACACGGTACCATACTGATACATCCGAAACTATTGACTACAAAAACACACATACAAGATTCCTGCACAAAAACAGGCAGTGTGGTGCCATTTTGTTTACACCAGATGCATGCAGCATGATCCTGCCATTATACCAACTAACCATCTGGAAACACGAGACAATAAAATTCCAACTGGATGATGTGCCAACATTTGTACCTCAACACTGTACAACTGTGCCTGTGATTTGAGCCATGGTGATAGGCTGATTCACAGCTCAGGCAACACCCATCTTGAGAAAGCTTCACTGTTCAGAAACAGACTTTTTATGTTAGAAGCCAATTATAGCAGCAGGCTTCAGCCTATTATACTTTCTCCCAGCTGTTCAAATCTGTGAAGAAAACCCCTAAACTCAGATTTATATGTGTTTCTGGCTCCTTAATGTTCTTAAAGCAACCAGCAGTACATTGTCTTGGATAATTGTTATCTGTTTTACCAAGATACATAAGATTAAATAAATTTATTTTTGAAACAACATAGCAAAATGTCTATTTAAAATAACACTGCATGTGTCACAGGGACGTGCAGAGCCCACTAAAGGGGCAGGTGCTCAAAAAAAAAGGGGGCACATCCAACCGCATTTTAGGACAGAATTTTAACAAAGTCACATAGCTTTCAGTTTAATAAACAATGATAAATTACAAAATTGTGAGATATACTATCAAAGCTTAGGAAAACCTCTACATAGAACATACAACTATCCATATGTAAAATATTTTATTAGTAATTTCTTTCTGCAGGTCTACTTTGTTATAGGAAAGTATTGCAATATTCAAACCTGCGATTTAGCAAGATATGTAAATCAGAGCTACACCACCAGATATATTTTGTCTTTACAGAATTACACTATAAAAAATATAAACAAGGGCACAATGCAACTTTTTAGTGTACTGTAATCTATGAAAGAAAGAGCTGCCTGGTTTGCTACACTTGCAGTGGAGATGAAGATGGTCCATTCAGAAAAGCAGAGCTGCATCAAACTTTAATGTGGAACTGCAGAAGAAAACTAAACAAAAGCAAAAATTGAATTGTTAATGCATATCACCATGAGAAAAGCCTACTGAGACTAACTGACCACCAAAATTTAGACCTATATCTCTATTTGTGTCTTAGTGTATTTGTAAGTACCTATATACATTTTCTTCAATCTTTCCTCTTCTTTTTTTCTTGTCAGTTTCTCTTTTTTCCTCATTGTCTCATCTTCTCTGTGTTGAGTGGAGGACAATGTCTCTTATTTATTTCGGTCTCTTGCCTTTCTTTTTTCCCCCAAACTGAATCTAAGATCCAAAATCTTCTTTTCCATCATGGTGAACTGTTTAAAAACAAACTTCCAACTTTTAAGCATTTTTGCCATTTTTGTTCTCTTCTTATTTATTTATTTTTATTCATTTTATTTTATTTATTCATTTCAGATTTAAAACACATAGACAATTTACAAACACATGAAAGAAAAAAACAAGATATAAAATGAAAGGTAGTAGAAGAAGAAAAAAATCTTGTCATATCTGCCCCTTCTTAAAACAACTGTGCAGCAGCAGTTTTCTGTTGGTCATGTCTCGAAAAATGTCAATGACCTCAGTGAGGTCATTGACATTTTTTGCAATTATGTTGCTAATTATTTGCAAAACAAACTTATTTGCGCATGCCAGAAATCTTTGCTTGCTATTCTAAGTTTTGTTTGTCATTCAAAGTTTTGCTTGCGATTCTCACATGACGTCGTGGGCAGAGCCTAAAATCGCAACAAAAGATTTCTGATGTGTGCAAATAAAAGTTTATGTTTTGCAAATAACTTTTTAAGTTCACGAGAGAAAAATTAGCTATTTAATTTAAAAAAATGTTTTTTAAACAAAAGTTTTTGCTTTAAAAAAAATGAAATCATTACAATTCCAAAAGTTTTGATTACAATTTTATTTTACATAACTGAGGTTAGTTTTTTTTCCGTTGACTAATTATGAAACAAATTTAACTCCATACTCTGCGAACCAGACCCTAAACTTACTTAAAGTCTGGATAGGTTTTTCCCCTTCATTTGTACGCTTTTATTGGACAGGAGCAACTTGATTGGTTATTACATTTATCTATTATGGTAGTTCAGGGTGAGTTATTTTTAATTCTAAATGAATATTCTTGTTGGACTTTTATTTAAGTGCTATTTTCCTTCAAGATACATTTACCTAATGCTAGAATTAATGCAATGTACATTATGCAGCAAAGGAAGTTAGAAAATCGGACATATATCCATTATGGAGAGATGATATACAATGTGCTCTGAACGGTCTTATTTAGGGATGCCCAATGTGCCTTACTGCATATGCCACTTTTTGCCTCTATAACAACATCAACTACTACCTCATACATATACTGTGTACATTAACTCATACGCTGCTTTGCCACTTTGCAAATGTCAATGCTAGAAACCTTTAGTTTATTTTAGTTATACTTTTTATACTCTTTTTTTATACTAGTATGCAAAAACTCAGGACAGTATTATGTTCATTAAATGTTTAATGTTTTAGTTTTAGAGTTGGTGTAAATTTTCATACTCTTATTCCACTATGCAAAAAACTCAGGACAGTGTTAGTTTTACTATTTTATGCTTATGTCAATTATTATATGTTTCAGTGTTTCAATGTTTAGATGTTTACTGTTGCACCGAGGGACTGAGAGAAACGCAATTTCGGTCCTGTGTATGTCCTGTACAGTACATATTGCAGATCTGACAATAAAGTTGACTTTGACTTTGACTTTGATGATTTTGGATGGGCGATGTGCTCCCTATTGCATAAGCCAGGGGTGTCAAAGTCAAATACATGGAGGGCCAAAAAAACAAATTTGCTACAAGCCAAGGGACGGACTGGTTCAATGTTTATTTTAAGGGGGTGATATAAGATATTTTTTTGGTCAGCCGCTCTCCGCCTGTCCGTCCTACGAGACGTCAGACAGCGGGTCGGACTGGACGCAGCTGGCCGCGGTCTCCCTGTTTCGGTTCAGCGAGAGTGGCATCCCTCTGAAGCCCCGGAGCTCGAATGTCCAACATAAAACCAACTTGACCACAGTTTAATGTGGCGCTATGGCTATGCAGACATTGCACATTGCTGTCTTGTGGTGTTTAGTGTAAAATACTTCCACACAGCGGACATGTTACGATGAAAAGTTGGCTAGCTGTTAGCTAAAGTGCTACTCACTCAGTCCACATGCTGTAGCTGGCTGCAAACTGAAAGAGATTTGCTGAATAGTAGTAGTAGGGGTGGGGCCATGGCCCCCGAACGGCAATGCCCCCAAGGGGACCAGCTCCCCCACTGACCCTAATGTGAATGTGAGGCAGGTCTTATTACTCTGGGTTCATGAGACACGACTCCGGATCGAATTGGCCCCACCCCTACTACCACTGTTGCATTGTGGGGAATGTAGTGTTGGTACGTGACCGGAGGGCTTATTATGTTGTTTTTCTTGCAAAATACAAAATTAATAATAATAAAATAAAATAAATAATTTTAGTATGTTATTATGTGTCAGAGGAGGGCTTAGGAATAGGAAATTAAAAAAAAAAAAAAAAAATTTTTTTTTTTTTTGCCCAAAAGGGCACTTGGGGGCAAGGAGCAAAAGGGGCAGGTGCTCAAGCCCCCATAGCCCCCCCCCTCTGCACGTCCCTGATGTGTCAGTTTCATCAAAATATTGAAAAATGTTTGTAGCAACCAGCTTACCGCTAATTTAACTGTTGGTACGGGATGTGGAACATTGAAATGAGATGAAACAATGAACCACTTTTCTCTTATCTGCAACAACTCTGACTATCTTCTTTTTAAGTCTGCATCTTTTCATGCCACCTCTAGAAAAGATCAATGTGTTTTGATTGGTCAACTATTTGTCAGAACTGGCGGGTATCCCGTGCCTTTAATTCCTCAAAGACTTTAGGTTTTACAGCAATGCAAATGTTTTACATGCGCCCTTTTCTAAAATAATTGATGAAAGGTTAAGCCTGTGACCATCCAGTCAGAAATTTTCACCTTACCTTTGCAAAACATATGTGACATCACATGCCCTGTTTGAGTTGCGACAAATGTGTTCCTTTAAATACAACTTCCTGACCTTCAGAATGTAAACGCTTGCTGATTCACTTGGCACTCATTAAGCAATGTTCCATTATAGCATAGTTAGCAGGCTGCAATCTAATGCAGTTCATTTTTCACACATGTATGACCACAAATGCATTGTTCGGTTTATCCTACCATTTCATTTCCAATTATACCACAAGTCACAGCACAGTGCTTTTCACTTCAAATTATTTCCCAACTTTATTTGATCTGGGATGACCTCAAACTCATTAAAGTTCCCCTCTCAGGAATATTAATAACACATTTATACTTTATAGGTACTTTAAATTTGCAGATTATGTTGTCAAGAACTTGTGACGTGATTGAAATTTAAGAAGTACTGTAAATGGGTGCCAAATGGAAAGCCTGTACCTCTAGACCAAGTCCATCTTTGGCAAGGTCTTCTGTTCACTCTACAGAATAATTGCAGACAAACAAATGATTTTTCATGTAGATCATTACGCTAGTCCATTGGTATGTTTTTTGAAATGCAGTCACAAGGTTGTATGGCTGCTGGTAACATTTAAGGAGACATCAGCATTCCTCCAATCAATTTCTCAAGAAAGGACAACAGTGATTTGTCTGCAGTCATTTTGCCTGTCAGAGATGTTTAACTTCCTTGCAAATAATAGTTCTTGTACTCTGGGTAAACAGCCATTATTAGCCTGTTTATTTGAAAGGAGGGGCTCACATGTGGATCCGACCTGAATTTTAAATGACAACTCTTACTAGAAAAATGAAGAAACAAGGAGAGAGAGTGAGGCTGGAGGTGTGGGGGAGCTGGTTGGAGCAGAGAGGAGACTAGAGAGGAAGACCCAATTTATTTTGAGTAATTGGCTCCACTTGAGTAAACACTGTTTGCTTGCCCAGTGGACATCTCAGCACAAGTTTATACCAACAGCAAAAAATATCCTATTGTATGTTCAGCTTCAAGCTTAAATTGCAAAACTTGAGTCATTAGAAATGTTCTTCAATTAACAATTTTATACTTTTGGTACATGGAGTAAAGCCTTTCTGGTATTAAACAGGGACAAATAGTACCCCTATTAAAAACATATTTACATGAACTCACCAATCAGACTTGACAAATATAAATACAGTATGGCTGCTTAATAAATTAACCTCACAAAGTAGATGCACATTTACAATTGTTTTCACTGTATCGGCAAAAAAAAAAGAAACTGTGGCTGTTTCCTGCTTCTCTTTGACAAAATAAACAGATTATTCAAATCTGACAAAAGTAGGAAAGTATTTTCAAGAGTTGAAAACGCTCCTGGTGAGACATTTTCATTGTTGTAGGACATGTCAACTGATGAGGAAAGTCTGGCTTTATCATTTATCCATGATCACCCTTCACACTCCGAATGAACCTTATTTGTGCGATGGCCTTGTGGTGCCCTCCACTCAGATCTGTCCAGTGCAGGAAAGAGGAAGGCTCCTGAAATAATACACCTTGCCTATTGAGTATTAATAGATATCTAGGCCCCATTCATGACACATTTTGCATAGACAGACTCCTGTGTGTGTGTGTGTGTGTGTGTGTGTGTGTGTGTGTGTGTGTGTGTATGTGTGTGTGTGTGTGTGTGTGTGTGTTTGTGTATGCAAGGGCCTATTGACAGTGGTGGAGAAAGTACTCAAACACTGTACTTAAGTAAAAGTACAAATAAACAGACAAAATTGTACTCTAGTAAAAGTAGAAGCACCATATTCATGTTTTTACTTAAGTAAAAGTAAATAAGTATGTGCTTTTAAAAATACTTAAAGTATTAAAGTAGAAGTACTTGCTGAATGTATTACCTAATGCAATTTTTCACAATATGTGTATTGTATGTATATTTTCTGTAATACATTAATAGTGTTGAGCCATTTTAATGAACAATGCTGCAGATAATACATGCTTTTATTGTGTTTACCATTTGACACAGTTCACACTTGGACTTGTGATTCTGTGCAGCAGAATTTCAGGGATGACATGCAGAGTTAAATGTCATTAAGCAAAACAAGAAAGAGGAATGATTATATCTTTGAAAGTTTTGATTTAACACAAAGAAAAACTGAAAGTTATGCACCATAACTCATGTTCCCTGAAGGAAGGGAACGAGGTGCAACACTATTGTTATGGGAAATTGTGCCCCCGCGCGATTACCTGAAGGAATACATTCACGCCTTTACGGCAGGGGCGTCAGCGTCACCCCAGAGACCCCGCCCTCTGGGTACTTAAGACGCGGACGCCCATCCTACTTTCTCCAAATGCACTTCACCGAGCTTCAGCATTGAAAAGGGCCAACTGTGTTGCACCTCGTTCCCTTCCTTCAGGGAACATGAGTTATGGTGCATAACTTTCAGTTCCCTTATCAGTCAGGTCTCTCGGTGCAACACTATTGCTATGGGAACGTAATTCATTCACGCCCTTGAAATGCTCAGTAAAATGCATGCTTGTGGAAACATCCGCTTTTATACATTACGCATCTCTCGGCCGCTCTCTACTGTGTGTTAGAGAGGACAGCCTGAGTGACGTCACATGCAGTGATGTCCAAACTGTAATGTTTTGCAAAAGTGTTCGTTGAGCTCCAGTTTGCAGCCGCACAAATGTCTGCAACTGGTACACCCTTGAACAGTGACCACGAGGTGGCCAAGCCTCGAGTAGAGTGGGCACGTACCCCAGAGGGCACCTGTTGACCTTTGCTACTGTACGCCCTCTTAATGGCCTCAGTGACCCAGTGTGAGAGGCGTTGCTTTGACAGGGCCCTGTCAGTAGCCGGGATGGCAAAACATACAAACAGTTGGTTTGTTTTCCTCCAATCAGCTGTTTTTTCAATGTAAGCACTTAAAGCTTAGATTTATTCTTCTTTAAATTTATTCTTCTTTCTGCTACCTTTCATTTTTTTATATTTTGTACATTATCATTTATGGGATTGTCTTGTATTGTTTCTTTTGAAAAAAAATGAACAAATTTAATAAACATAAACATAAAGCCCTAACGGAGCAGAGTGCTCTCAGTCTCCTCTGTTCCTCAGTGAGGACAGGAGCAGGAGGAAATAAAGAGAGATCAAAGTCCAGACTTCTGGAATTCAAAGTCAGAACCTTTAGGACATATGCAGGATTAGGCCTTAGGGTGACCTTTGACCCGTCATAGGCAAACCTGATACACATTGGGTGCACAGACAAAGCATGGAGGTCGCCCACACGTTTCGCCGAGCAAAGAGCCAGGAGCAAAGCGGTCTTATAAGATAGCAAATCTATCTTAATGTCGCTTAATGGTTCGAATGGGGGCTCACAGAGAGCACTCAGGACCAATTGGAGATCCCAATCAGGGGTCAAGGTCCTGCTGGGAGGTCTCTTCCTCAGTACGCCCTTCATGAACCTTATCATGAGAGGGTGTGCACCGGGCGTCTCCCCCCCAGCCCTCATGGCATGCTGAGATGGCTGACAAAAACACTTTAATTGTGGAAAAGGAGCAGCCTTTCTCCAGCAGGTCCTGTAGAAAGGTAAGAAGCTGGACCAGGTCACAGGAATAAGAAACAATGGCCCTCATGCACGAAAATGTTCGTATTGTTATCCTAAATTCCTCCTACTTTTGTTCGTACGAAGCGTTCGTACGAACATGCCACGTCAGATCCAACAACGTCTTCTATCATGAGGAAAAGCGTGTAAACGGGCTGCTTAAAGTTGATGGATCCCACCTGTTCTACTCACCTGCGCGTGCTCGCGGGAATGTAATTTACATAATTTCCACCCCTCAAAACACCATATAAGGCCACGCTTCCTGCCTTCTGACAGCAGGAAGTGTCCATTCATTCAAACTCGAAGTAAAAGGAGGAACTTCACGCGTTCAGAGATCTGCTCTCAGTGGCGCTGTGGCTACCCCCCCCCCCCGCAAGTGTCGGATGGTCAAATACCTTTAATTTTAGTGAACTGTGTTACATTATAGCTTCACTTATTCAGAAGAGCTGTGGCGCACCGCTACCCCGCAAGTGTCGGATGTGTTTTTCAACAGAAGCATTTTAAATTGTCTCGAAACTACTAACTTCATATTAATATTGTAGTGCATATGTTTTGTGTCCCGTGGGTCGTACAGTATCAGAAATCAAGAATAAATGGTTTGATCTGAAAATGGCTTCAAACAAACATCTCGCCGCAGCACGGACAGGAGGTGGTCAGGAGATGGTGGACAATAAATGCCACGCTGCAAGATGCCAACATGTTTTGCAGCACAAATGATGCGCGCGCCTCCTGGTCAGCGCGCGCCTCCTGATCAGGGCGCCTCCTGATCAGGGCGCCTCCTGATCAGCGCGCCTCCTGATCAGCGCGCCTCCTGATCAGGGCGCCTCCTGATCAGCGCGCCTCCTGGTCAGCGCGCCTCCTGATCAGCGCGCCTCCTGATCAGGAGGCGCCCTGATCAGGGCGCCTCCTGGTCGGGGCGCAACCACATTCTGCAGGTCATATTTCGGATCAGATATAATAATCTATTGCTCTGATGGTGTTTGCACAGCAGTCCAGCAATAGCATGAAGATCAGTCTTATGGGAATTTTATGTACCTGGGTGTTAATATGAGGAGCGGCTTTGATGACCAAGGGGAGCGCACGACTCATGAAGCCTGCGCGACACACCAGACAAATTAAACTTAAAATTATAATTCTAATTCAAACAGAATAACCTATTGTCAAGAATAATTATGGTGCGTGAATATTTTAAACCCAAAATATTTTCTAAATAACGAAATATGAAGTTATTAGTGGAGAAATCCCGTCTGGATGACAGCAGACTGACGCTCCTAAATTATACGACAGGTCCGGACCACTCGTAAATTTTGTTCGTATCTGAGAAAAATCCTAGGATACGAAAACATTGTTGGATGCCACAATGATCCTAAATCACTCGTACGCACAGTATAAGCACAAATCTGTGCGTACGAATGGTTCGTGCATGAGGGCCAATATTCCTTTCCATGCACCAAGCTTCAAAAACACACCATTTATGAGCATAGAGAGTCTGTGTTGACATCGCTCTTGCCCCTTGTATAGTATCTACCACATTGCTGGGGAGGCCTGAGGCCATCAGTTTGTTCCTCTCAGCAGCCAAGCTGAAGTTTGTCACAGTCCCGGGCGTAAGCGGAGAGGCTGTTCTTGTTGTTGAGGTAGCAGGTCTCTGAAAAGGAGCAGATGTCCACGTTCCAGAATTAAGCATACCTCTAAGGGCCCTGGGCCCTGTGACCCCCTGGGAGCCAACTATATTAGGGAGGGGACCTTCCTATAAATTTGTTCCCACACCACCCGAACCGGGGGTGCTGGGGGACAGGTACAATGCATTGTCCCTGGTGGACAACCGTGGGCCAGAACGTTTGCTTTTTCTCCTTTTAGTGAGAGGCACGGCACGGAGGGAGTGCAGGTTTTGTATGCGAACAGACCTCCGGACTTCAGGTCGCTCCATGGCCGGGTCTGGTTCACAAGCCTCTGGCTCCACCATTACTCTGGAGCTGGTTATGACTCCAGGGAGCTGTACCGGGCTTGTTTTCTCTAAGGACGTGCTTTGACCAAAGTGGTGGTGACTCATACGCCCAGAAATACGGTAATCTGGATTCGTATTTGCAATATTATGACTGAGCTACAAAGCTCCCAATGAGGGTATGCCATTCAAAAGCATAGCTGAGCTAGTGCGTTGAGCTCTGTCACACAATGCAGGTTCACTGTTGGTGCACAGCCTGCTGTCTTTACGGGATGAAAAGTCAGTTCCAGTGTGAGGATCTAAAACTGCACGAAACACCTTTTTCTGCTTAGCACCTATAAGCCTGGATGATGTCATTAAGTCCAGGCCTTCTCGGGCATGAGGAAGAAGTATCTGATCCAGCCCAGGTGCATTTCCTGCTTTGTAACAACATTTGTTTACAAAACCCGCAGCATCATTGCTGTCCCTTTATTCAGCATGTGAGTCTGGCTCGGGCCTGTGGGCCCTTGTTGTAGCCCCCCCCGTTATTCATTGTTGACATCCGCTGAAAAGCGTCTGGAGGCCATAACGGTGCGTTGTCATGGTCACCAAGTTCTGTCGGCACGCCCTCTGAGCATGCGGACGTGTCGCAGGCTTGTGGAATTTGTGTATTGTTGGCTCTCTGAGTTCCGATG
>JBBPBX010004813.1:61681-74736 GCA_038048925.1 Garcialebias charrua
AAGCTGAGCAGAGGGCCCGTTTCATAAGGCTCGCTTCTGTCTCGTGTCACGATTCGCTGAAGAGGTCCTCTGTTGGACCGCTTGGCGGGGTATGAACCTGTTCCTACTCCAGGAATGACCACCTGAGGTGGACCCAGTGGGGGTCTCTGCAGGTGCTTCCCCTTGTACGCCAGCCTCTTCTGCGGAGGATGACGTGTGGTTGAGCGGTGCAGAGGCTGCACGGTCTGTTCCCAGCCGTCTCCCTGGGGGGGGGGGAGGGGGTCAAAAGCTCTCCTGGGCATGCCTTCCCTGAGGGCCTCAGCTTGTTTACTCCTCTGTTCTAGCCTGGTCTGAATCCGGTCAAGGGCTCTTCCGAACAGTCCCGTCAGCTCTATCGAGTGGTGCAGAAAATGAACCTGCTGACCCTCCGGGAGGTCTGTCAGAGTCATCCACAGATGACGTTGGGAGATGACCACCTCAGCCATGCATCTGCCCTGTGCATTGGCTGCTGTCCCTATCATGCGGAGCACAAAGTCCGTGGTCCTGCGGGCTTCCTCCAGCACTTCAGTGGCAGCCTGTTTGTCTGTCGTCACCTGTAGCTCCTGTAGCTTTTCAGCCAGGTATGCTTGCATCATCACGGATGCGTTCATCGCGTGCGCCGTAAGGCCCTGAGCTCTGTAGCACTTCTCGAGCTGAGTAGCTGAGGCTCGACAGGCTTTACTAGGCAAAGTCGGTTTTGTTTCAGAAGATCTGGGGGCCAGGTGAGATGCAAGCGTGTCCTTCATGTGTGGCACATTGGCTATCCCCGTTGCCTCCATTCCAGCCATGTCCAGGGACTGTGAGAGTGGGAGTAGCATGGACGCTCTGGGTTACGTCCAAGTTCGAGTCAGCTCTGTGAGGAAATCTGGGAATATGGATATTCTGTGCCTTGTTATGGATTGCTGCTTGGCATAAAAATAATTTCCTGCTAACCTCGTGACTTGTTGATGGGGTGGAGGTTCTGGCCAAGGGATCTGTAGCGCATCTGCCGCTCTATGGCACAAGTAGAACAGAGCGGGGATCGAGGTGTCCGTCTCCGGGAGCACTGGCACCGGGTTATGTGAGAGGTCTTCCTCCTCTCCCTCGTACTCGTTGTCGGCTTCATCACTAGAAATTTCACCCGAGGCTGTTAGCGAGATCTCATCCGCGTTCATCATGCCTCGAGTGTCAAATTTGGCTGTCGAGTCCCCGATGGGAGCCGTCACGTCTGGGCTGTCGCTCCTTTCGACTTGTGTACTGTCCTCCAAATTCATGCTCTCGAGCTCCGGCATGGGAGTGAGAGCCTCAGTGAGATCCGGGTCTGTTGGCGCCGCAGCTGCGCCCATGGCTTTGGCCACAAAGTCTACCCGGTGTCTCCTCACTGCCTTCAGCATCTGGTTGCAGTGTGGGCAGGAGTCGGGTGCGTCCAACGCCATTTTCGCGTGCAGCATCCCCAGGCAGACAGGAGAGGCCTCATGGGTGTCTGTCGCCGAAAGCGAAAACCCGCAGCCGCTGGGGCAGGCGCGCGAGGTTGGGCTCGCCGTCCTGCTAGCCTTTTTTGTAAATCTTGGCTTTCGCTTTCCTTTCTCTGGAGCCATGTCCGAGAAAAAAAAGCAAGTCTTTTCAAAATTCTTGTTCGAGACGTCTCCTCCGTTGCGTCGCTTTCTCTGGCTAGCCTGCTACGACTTTAGCAAGGTAGCCATGTGACACAGTTAGCGCCGTCGAGTGAAGCAGTCTGCGGAGAGAAGAGAAGAAAACTTCGGGGTTAAGGAAAAATGTGCCGGACTAGCTTTCGCCAGCCCAGCAATACGCAGGAAATTTCTCTGTACGCTCAGCGTAGGGAGCGAGCTCACCTCTGGTCGAGCGATGTGACAACAGAGAAGTCCCACGAAGTTCAGGTTCAAGCGAGGTGAAGGACAAAAAGAGAAAGTAGGATGGGCGTCCGCGTCTTAAAGTACCCAGAGTGTGGGGTCTCTGGGGTGACGCTGACGCCCCCTGCTGTAAAGGCGTGAATGTATTCCTTCAGGTAATCGCGCGGGGGCACAATTTCCCATAGCAATAGTGTTGCACCGAGAGACCTGACTGATAAGGGAACGTATAACACTTGAGCTAAATGACACACAATATTTAAACACTGTTGTTTACATTATAGCATTACATCTGATTTTAAATCACAGCTTCCTCAACTGCTCTTACTTGGAGATTTAAAAATGTATGCTGGTGAAGATTCTCAGTCATCCAGGACATGATAAAATCAAAAAAGGTGTTCAATACAGAAACAACTGGACTTTATTTGTCTGCTACAAATAAAGTCCAGTTGTTTCTGTATTGAACACCTTTTTTTTATTTTAAAAATGTAATCAGTCAGAGAAAGGTAACTGTGTGGTTGAACAGAGCTGCTTCTAGCCTCCTCACTGCTATTGTATTATTATTTGGGTATTATGTGGGTTGTAGCAGTGGCGTCTCTCCACTTCTCAGAAACATCCAGGCTGGACCAGAGAGGATCCCTCATCAACATCACCTCCTGCCGTGTTGTGTCCTGTAGTGGAAGAAAATGTCTCTTTAAGGGCTGCTACAAACTGGTTCATATAGCAGACATCTGTTGAATATAAAAAGTTTATATTGTCTGATATTTACCAGGTTTGACTTCAGCTCAACTTTTGTACACACGCTTGAGTTAAAATAACTTGCTTCAAAACTGAGTAATTCCTAAGTAGATTTTCAAAATTGATGTTCTTTGGAATAATGATCAGACAAGACAGTTCAAGTTGCATTTGAGTCTGAAGAACTTTCTGGTTTTAGATAATTACTGAATGTGGCATCAGAGCATTTTTCTGCAGGACCGATTTCTTTTTAATGAGTTTTAACAAGTAAGAACTAAATCTGCTCAAAATCCAACAACAATTGAATAATAATCTGTAAGAATAAAGCCTTTGTTAAACACATGACATTTAGAAAACACTTTTGTAAGATCTGGTGAGAGGCATATCAGTCAGGAATGGTAATATAATAATATAAGCATTAGATAAACGCTAGCATTAGCATGCTAGCTCCACAAACAAATTCACCAGAATAAACAGTCAGCTGAAGACTTTTTTCACAAACAACCATATAGGAGGCATATAAGTCAGAAATGCAAATAGACATTAGATAAAGGGCTTTCAGTGATTAAAAACTTACCTGCAGCCAGCCTGCTTGTCACTGTGCATGGCTCATAAATTTTTTTTTTAAACGACACCGGAAGCACGCTATCGGCAGAGAGCTCACGTTGGACTCTTCAGGGCGTAGAAAACTGTGCCCTGAAGAGTCCCATAGTTTTGTAACGTGGTGGAATAAGTGCTCATGCGCAAGTTACAACAAGAGTCAATGGATAAGTTCAGAGCGCCCTTAAACCGGAAATACGTCATCAATCAGAAAACGTTTTTTTAAACAAACAATATAACCAAAGGTGGGACAAATGACTAGGGACCGCTATTGCGCTAATCCGCTTACAGCGGACCTAACGTTTTTGTCAGCGTAACAACGGAGTGACTAACTTTTATAATTCATAAGCGGATTTGTGCTATTTTTATTTAAAATGCAGTACCGCTAATAACTAATTATCTATCAGTAAAAACGAATAAACTTATTTAGAGGCTCTTATGCTGGCTCCGTAGCTGCTTGTTTTGCCTTTTTCCCCTCCCTCACCGTAAAGAGCAGAGAGGAGGGAGGGTTGGAGGGGGAGCAGAGGGGAGAACAGACACGGATCTACCATGTAGGCAAATGATGCCGTTGCTTGGGGTCCCAAATCAGCAGGGGCCCGGCCCGGCCCCGCCCCGGCCAGTCACCTACATCACTAACATTGCTCATGCTTGTTAATGTACATTTAACATAAAAATAATTATAGTTACGATGAAAACGATCTTAAAAACGCAATACAAAAACCGGTCGATTTCTGTATCCCCCTACTAAAAATGGACTATTCCATCTTGACATCTTCCGGGTCAGAGGTGAACTCGGGGGCTAATTCTGTGGCTAGCTGGTTGTGCTGGGTTTCTTGGATAAATCCGCAGAGAACCCCGCTGTTTCAAGCCAAATTAACGTGACCGGAGGATTTTATTGTGTGTTTTGTGTCGACCACTCGACGGTGAGTCGTTAGTAGGGATGCACCGATCCACATTTCTCACTTCCGATCCGATACCGATACTTAAGAACTGGGTATCTACCGATACCGATACTTTTCCGATCCGATACTGTTCAGGTATGTGAATCTGTATAATGAAATTTTTGTGCTGAGACTATAAAGTTATGTGTATTTTGGAATGTTTTCTATACTATAAAGACTATACTGTTAAAGTTTGTGAGTTTCCTGTTGTAAGGCTCAAGAGTGTCTTCATTGGTTTTAACTCACACAATGTTAAGACGGTAGTCACAGAATATGATGGAACACAAGTGCTCTTTGAAGCTGGATCGGAAATATCGGCAGGTTGGATCCGATATCCGATACTTAAATTATGCTGGTATCGGATACCGATACCGATACTGGATCGGATCTGCCCCATCCCTAGTCGTTAGTTTTATGTATTTGGGTTACTTTTATGTATAAATGCGGTGGCGACACACCCATGTATTTGAGATTTAAAAGTGGTCTTAGGGATTAAAAGATCATTCTCTTTTTTGTTAATTTCGTGGCCGAATAGAATATATGTACGTAAAGTATTAAATAAATCCTTTGATTTTTGTAATTTCATCCTTTTAGGATCATTTTAGTTACTTTTCAGTTGGCAGTGTAGTGCAAATATTGCATAACGCTGCCGGCTACCAATTGTCGAATATAAATAGCGGATTAGATTAGCTTCCCCTAATTTTNATCGGTAAGGGGTCCACTGACTAACTATGACAATGACAATACAGTAAGAGTACTTTCATTCACATACAAACCGGATTTCAAAAAAGTTGGGACACTAAACAAATTGTGAATAAAAACTGAATGCAATGATGTGGAGATGGCAAATGTCAATATTTTATTCGTAATAGAACATAGATGACAGATCAAAAGTTTAATCTGAGTAAATGTAACATTTTAAAGGAAAAATATGTTGATTCAAAATTTCACAGTGTCAACAAATCCCAAAAAAGTTGGGACAAGTAGCAATAAGTGGCTGGAAAAAGGAAATTGAGCATATAACAAACAGCTGGAAGACCAATTAACACTAATTAGGTCAATTGACAACATGATTGGGTATAAAAAGAGCTTCTCAGAGTGTCAGTGTCTCTCAGAAGCCAAGATGGTAAGAGGATCACCAATTCCACCATTGTTGCGCAGAAAGATAGTGCAGCAATACCAGAATGGTGTTACCCAGCGTAAAATAGCAAAGACTTTTAAGTTATCATCATCAACCGTGCATAACATCATCAAAAGATTCAGAGAATCTGGAACAATCGCTGTGCGTAAGGGTCAAGGCCGTAAAACTCTACTGGATGCTCGTGATCTCCGGGCCCTTAAACGTCACTGCACCTCAAACAGGAATGCCACTGTCAAGGAAATAACAGAATGGGCTCAGGAATACTTCCAGAAAGCATTGTCAGTGAACACAATCCACCGTGCCATCCGCCGTTGCCAGCTGAAACTCTACAGTGCAAAGAGGAAGCCATTTCTAAGCAAGCTCCACAAGCTCAGACGTTTGCACTGGGCGAGGGGTCATTTAAAAGGGGTCTGGTAATTCAGAGGAGCTGAAAAGGACAAGGAAAGAGCTGGTTGCTGGAATTAAGAGGGCCAAGGCAACATATGCACAGAGGATTGAGGGTCAGTTCACCTCACAAGACCAACGGAGCATGTGAAGGGGCATTAAGTGCATAACAGATTATAAAGGCAGGAGTGAACAATGCCCCAAGGGCCCATCTCTGCCTGATGCCCTCAACAAGTTTTATGCATGCTTTGAGGACCCAAACAGGCCGCCCAGCATCGGACTTACCTCACCACCGGATGAAGAGCATCTCAGCGTGACCGCAGCAGAAGTAAGGAGTAGTTTTCCTCAACCCTCACAAAGCAACCGGACCAGACAACATACCTGGGAAAGTGTTGAAAGAATGTGCGGATCAGCTCTGCGATGTGCTGGCAGACATCTTTAAGACCTCACTTGCCCTGGAGACAGTTCCCACCTGCCTGAAGACTGCCACCATCATCCCAGTCCCAAAAAGCTCCACAGTAACATGTCTGAATGACTATCGGCCAGTGTCCTTCACCCCGATAGTCGCTAAATGCTTCGAAAAACTGGTCAGGACCCACATCAAAACATCCATCAACATCAACGGGGACGTCCCCTCATCAGTATGCATTCCACAAAAAACGATCAACAGAGGACGCCATCTCCTCTGTGGTCCACAGTGCTCTCACCCACCTGGAACAGAAGGACTCATACGTCTGTATGCTTGTAGGGATGGCTGTTTTCTGTTTTTTTCTCCCTCTGTTGGTCTCTAACCATCCCTACACCCGGTACAGGTGTTGTGTGTTTTGCTTAATGAGTCTTGGACTGTATTTAAGTTGGCGTTCTGGCCTTTGCATTTGTCGGGTGATTGTCTGTGTTTCCCTCCTGTCTGATGAAGTCATTGTTTATGTAAGTAGCTGCCCCGTCAGCATTTTGATTTATTCATTAAAAGTTTCATTATTTTAATATCTACGTTTCTGAGTCCTGCCTGCCTGCATTCTGGGTTTCTGCTCACTTCACCGGACCACTCCCTGACATTATCACCCGACCATTTCAAGACAGCAAACCCGGCAGGATGATCACCCTCTTCGAGTACGCTGTACGTGAAGCGAAGAGGACTGCTCACCGCGAGGAAGAGTTGAGGAAGAGGAACTCGTTCGTGGGGACTCGCCTGGCGATCAGGTTGGAGCCTTTTTCCTCACCACCTCAAGATGCGGCAGCGACTCACAAAATAACTCCTGTTGTCCCGGAGGAGTTTCCAACACACCTCCGGGCTCGCCGCAGGAGTAACAGACGGCAGAACCGAGCCGGCTTCTCCGAACCCCAGCCCCGCCCACCTTCAAACTCTCTTCGCCAGCTGTCAGAGAAGCCGAGGAGAATTTCAAAGGGGGGGGCGTACGTCAGCCCTGTTGCCGGTCCGGCAGACGGAGGGTCTGACGGGGCTCAGCCGGTGAGACTTCTGCTGGAGGAGGAAGTTGTGCGCACCGGCGTGCTTAACGTAAAGGAGGAGGAAGTCAGCTCCAGTACTTTGTGGGACAGACTGATCGCTGCAGAGGAAACGATTTCCTCATTCACTGGAGCTGACTGCAACGACTGTTCGCCGGGGGCGTGGCAGCGTTTCCAGCAGGCATGGTCAGAGAGACGCGTGCTACGTTCACGTCTGTTGGCTCCCTCTCAGCCGGACACACCTGTCAGCTCTGCTCCTTCTTCACCTGTCGGCTCTCCTGAAGCTGCTCAGCCTGACGCAACTCTGAGCTGTATGTCAGCTGCACCACATTTGGGTTCCAGGTCTTCCATGACGGCTGCACCAAGTTTGGTTTCCATGACAGTTGCGCCTACAAGTTCACCTGGCAGCTCGGCAGCAGCAGCTTCACCTGGCCGCACCTCCTGGACTGGTTCCACTCCTGCTCAGACAGGACTGGTGTTCACCTCAGCTTCTCAGCCTGGTTCCATTCCTGCTGCTCAGCTGGATGTTTCTTTCAGTTCACCAACTCCTGTGCCAGCTACAAGACTGGTCCCTCCGGTGCCAGCTCCACCAGCACCCGGACTGGTCCCTCCGGTGCCAGCACCCAGACTGGCCCCTCCGGTGCCAGCACCCAGACTGGTCCCTCCGGTGCCAGCACCCAGACTGGCCACTCCGGTGCCAGCACCCAGACTGGCCCCTCCGGTGCCAGCACCCAGACTGGCCCCTCCGGTGCCAGCTACAAGACTGGCCCCTCCTGTGCCGGCTCCCAGACTGGTGCCTCCTGTGCCGGCTCCCAAGCGGGTTCCAGCTCCTGCTACGTTGGGTCCTGCACCAGCCGCCGACCAACCGGGCTCATCAGAAGCAGTGTCTCTTTCTCTCTCCACAGACTCTGTTCTCGAGTTGGTCCTGGGTCCTGAGGTCCTCACTGCTCCATCTGGAGGCCTCACTCCATCGGGGGTCCTCGTCTCATCGGGGGTCTTCGCTCCAGAGGTCCTCACTGCTCCATCTGTGGTCCTCGCTTCACTGGGGTTCTTCACCAAAACGGTCCTCACTCCTTCAGAGGTCTCCACTCCTCTGGAGGTCTTCACCAAAGAGGTCCTCGTTCCAGCAGAAGAGGTCCTCGTTCCAGCAGAAGAGGTCCTCGTTCAAGCAGAAGAGGTCCTCGTTCCAGCAGAAGAGGTCCTCGTTCCAGCAGAAGAGTTCCTCGTTCCAGCAGAAGAGGTCCTCGTTCCAGCAGAAGAGGTCCTCGTTCCAGCAGAAGAGGTCCTCGTTCCAGCAGAAGAGGTCCTCGTTCCAGCAGAAGAGGTCCTCGTTCTAGCAGAAGAGGTCCTCGTTCCAGCAGAAGAGGTCCTCGTTCCAGCAGAAGAGGTCCTCGTTCCAGCAGAAGAGGTCCTCGTTCCAGCGGAGGTCCTCGTTCCAGCTGGGGTCTCCGCACCGACTGAGGTCTTCGCTGCAGAGGCCCTCTCTCCAACTGGGGTCCTCAACTCTTCAGGGGTCACCGCTACAGCAGGGGTCCTCGTGTCTACAGAGGTCATACGGCTCCTCTCATCGCCTGCAGTCGTCTCGTCGCCTGCAGTCGTCTCGTCGCCTGCAGTCGGCGCCACGGGGGTCCACACATCTCCAGGGGTCCCCGCCTCCCCTGATGATGGACTACCTCCTGGCCGACCTCCGGAACTGGCGGCTGGTGATGGATGGTCTCCTGGTCGTCCCTCGGACCCTGGTGGATGTTCTCTGGTGCCTGCCGCCCTGGCAGTTCCTCCCTCCGCCCGCCCTTGTGCTTTGGGGGGTGTTCCTTGGGACGCCGTGGGGCGTCCGTGGGGGGGAGGTACTGTAGGGATGGCTGTTTTCTGTTTTTTGTCTCCCTCTGATGGTCTCTAACCATCCCTACACCCGGCACAGGTGTTGTGTGTTTTGCTTAATGAGTCTTGGACTGTATTTAAGTTGGCGTTCTGGCCTTTGCATTTGTCGGGTGATTGTCTGTGTTTCCCTCCTGTCTGATGAAGTCATTGTTTATGTAAGTAGCTACCCCGTCAGCATTTTGATTTATTCATTAAAAGTTTCATTATTTTAATATCTATGTTTCTGAGTCCTGCCTGCCTGCATTCTGGGTTTCTGCTCACTTCACCGGACCACTCCCTGACAATGCTCTTTGTGGATTTCACATTTGCCTTCAACACCATGATCCCCCAAACCCCGATGGACAAACTATTCACACTAGGACTAAGCCCCTCCATTTGTAACTGAATACTAGACTTCTTAACAAACAGACCATAGTCAGTGAGGATCCACAACTTCTCCTCCTCCACCATAACCATCAGCACTGGCTCTCCTCAAGGATGTGTGTTGAGCCCTCTCCTGTTCACTCTGCTCACATATGATTGTGCAGCTACCCATCCAGGCTGTCACATTGTAAAGTTTGCAGATGATACAGCTGTGGTGGGATGCATCACAAACAATGATGAGTCCAGCTACAGGCAGGAGGTGGAACACCTGGAGAGCTGGTGCAAGGACAATAACCTTCACATCAATGTGAAGAAGACAAAGGAGATGATTGTGGACTTCAGAAAGAACAAACACACCCACACCCCACTGAACATAAGAGGATCTGCGGTGGAAGTGGTCTCCAGCTGCAAGTACTTGGGTATGCACATGAATGATAACCTCAGCTGGACCAACACCACCACCAGCCTGATCAAGAAAGGTCATCAGAAGCCGTTTTCGCACTGCACGGCCCTCCCCAGCCTAGCTCGTCCCTGATTGGCCCAGAGCCCGGCCTGGCCCGCCCTTGTTCATTATGCATTGTACGGAGAGCCGCCTTGAAGTGGGTGGAGAGTTCTCTTGAAGTGGGTGGAGTGTTCTTGTGTGCGCGTTGTGTGTTACGAGGTGGAAAGATAAGGGACGCCGCTAAAAAATATTTGTTAGCTGAATATTAAAGGTTCAGTATGTAGCTTTTTTTATAAACATATTTCTTCTCCCAGTCACTTTTTTTTGACAGAGTGATGTTAGACAGCTAATCTTTGAGAAATACTATATTCCTCTGGCGTCTCCCGGTGGTTAAAATAGCATTTATAAAAACCAGAGCGGCCCGAGTTTGACCAGCCAATAAAAACAGAGTTATTTTCATGAACGAGCTTCCCCCGCCTCTCCCAGCTGCTGCGCGCAGCCGGGCACGTTCCCGACAGAAACAGTAGCCGTTTCAAGATGGCGGAGGTGGCGAGAGCTTCGAGTGCTCAAAGGATTGCAAAGCGATGCAGAGTTAGCAACTTTCCTGCTTGAAAAGTAAGTGTCTTTGCTTGAATCATGTGATAGCGCAAATGCCATGATATTATCTACAACAGGCTAAAACCGTTTTCCGGCCTACAGCTGACGTGATGCTAATGGCAGCAGCTAACTCATTCAACCTCAGTATTGTTTCGATACGTACATTTAGTTATCCTAACTTATTGTATTGTGGATCAGCAAGCAGATATGATGAAAGTACTGTAACTGCGCTGTCTGTGTAAGAGAGGCATGATCACAACAACTAGCAATTAGCATATTGTCTGCTGATCATTTGGTGTTCATAATCTAAAAGTCTGTTAGTTGTACTACACAATATATGTTGTTGATGCATACATGTCAACCTCTTTGGACGTTTACCTGTATAAAGGGCCTCAAAAATCATTAATTTTTGGAATAAAATCTGTAAAACTTGCGGTGGGGTGGACGAGTTTGTTGTCTGCTGCGGACATGAGCCTGCAGTGAAGCAGGATGAAAGGAGAGCATAAAAAGTTCAAATTTTACTTCTAGCAGCAGAACAGGATGGAAGATGGCTGTTTGATGCTATTTTTTAAATCATCCTACATGCTTTGATATGTTAGATAAATTTGTCATTGTGTGATAAATGTGTTGAAAAGAATATCTGATTATTGTTTGAACTACATTATATGTTTTTATGCAGAGATGATGACTTTGGGGAAGGTCTGAGAAGTAGTGAATTTGGGGAGACTCCCATTCAGGTTTTGGAAACAAGGTAAGTAATTAGAAACTGTATTTATGTGACGATTATTTCATGGTTTGCACTGCAACTAATATAACTATGATCGTTATTACACAATATGAAAATGTTGATGGTAAGGTTGTATGTTTACTTTTTTAATTAAATGTATTTCCACTAGAAATTACGGTAGACAGAAACAAAAAGAAAAGTTTAATAGTTTTTAATTTTATTCAACATAAAATTAGAATAATGCAGATGCACAATATTGACAATATATGACTTTGAAGCTTTTTATTTTTATTTTTTGTTTTTCTAACCGCGTCACAAAATAAGTACTATTTATAAATTTTAAGAATTTTTAAAAAGCTGACTTAATTTAAATTCTGTTCTACTGCCATCATGTATAAGATACACTTGCACTGAGTGGACGTAATTTAGTGCGTGTTAAATTTTTTTATATACTTGCGAGTTAGTCTCATTACCTTTTATTGAGAGCATTTATTGTACTGGTACCCAAGTACATGTTTCTTTATTTCATGATCAAACTTGATTATTGTTGTTTTAATAAAATAATGTAATGTGTTTCCTCAGTATCAATGTTAGTTTGTTTTTTACGTTTATATTTTTTTGTTTCAGTATGTCGTCGCTAGACATTCACGACGACAATGATGAAAGGGACTTGTTATTGCATGTTCTCTCCGTGCATGCGTGGGTTTTCTCCAGGTGCTCCGGTTTCCTCCCACAGTCCAAAAACATGCATGTTAGACTGATTGGTAACTCTAAATTGACCCTGGGTGTGAGTGAGACAGGTCCCTCTTGTAAATGAGTCCCCGTGGCTCAACGAGGCTAGCCTGTATAAATAAAGGTTGAATGAATGAATGTTCTTCTTCCCCAGGTTGTCAGCGCTGTCCTGCTGATGATGATGATGGTGGTGGTGGTCCCACAGACAGCAGCAAAGCCACACAGGAAGTTCTTTGAAGGTTTAGCAGAAGAAACGGTCCCTCTGCGTTGGGACCCAAACAATTTAGTTCCCAGCCTAAAAGTCAGTTCTTTGGCCAGCGACTCCATCTCACCGTGGACCTACAAGTGAGGCTTCAGCTCCTGTGTGTTGTCCTTCATGAAGCTCAGAGTCCTGTTAACAGTTTTTGTCTCCTCTCTGTCCTCAGCATCTCCAGGGATGACAACATGTTCCCTCATGCGCTGTCGCAGGCTCACTGTTTGCTCAAAACCTGCCTGGACCACCAAGGACTGGAGGACGGGGGCCTGGAGTCCCGTCCCATTCTGCATCAGGTGCTGGTTCTGAGGCGAGTCAAGACGCCAGGGCCAGGCACAGCTACCACTACCGCCTGGAGTCCAAACTCATCTCAGTGGGTTGCACCTGCGTGAGACCGAAGGTGATCAACCAGCACTGAGGACTGACCCATGGAGACCAGATGAAGACCATCTCCACGTGGGGTGTCCTCCAAAGATCTGTGGCAGGGTGTGGCCTTGGGGCAATTTCAATCCCAAAAATCCTCAATTAAAAGAAAAGAACTTTTAAACGAGTTGATGAAGTTTATCAATGAACCTTAAATTTTTTATATATGTATATATATATATATATATATATATATATATATATATATATATATATTCATTCATTCATTCAACCTTTATTTAGTCAGGTAAATCTCATTGAGCCTCGAGGGCTCATTTACAAAAGTGACCTGCTACTAACTAAAGAATGATGAACAGCAATGGTAGAATTTCTGTTCATCATTCTACATCATATATATATATATATATATATATATATAATATATATATATATATATATATATATATATATATATATATATATATATATATATATATATATATATATATATATATATATAGATATATATATATATAGATATAGATATATATATAGATATATATATATATA
>JBBPBX010004814.1:0-13680 GCA_038048925.1 Garcialebias charrua
TAGGCGTGGGCGATATGGCTCAAAAATTATATCGTGATATTTCAGAGTATTATCACGATAACGATAAATTTCGTGATATAACCTAAAAAAAAAATCTAATGTATTTATTTGACAAAATTAACTTAACATGTTGCTTTGCAGTATTATATAAAATTTTTAAAAACAACAAGGGGTAATTTTACTGAAATTACTTTATTTAGTAAAGTATTTAGTCTCCAAGTAAAACTACACCTGCACTTTAGTTTTTGTGGTGTTTTTTTATCTATATGTGATAATGTCCTGCGGACAGTAAACGCACCACAGTTGCTTCAATGCGATTGGTGGGTCTGAGCTGGCTTCCTGTTTAAAACGGGCCCAGTTCTCAGGCCAGACACACGTCATCCATGCTGGCTGTGTCACGCGCTAGCGTACTGTATTGGTCTCGTGACCACTGCCAAGCTTCCTGCTTCCCTCTCTGCTAGAGGTGGAGCTCGGTGGTGAGTAAAAGTGCCATTTTATCTCTCTGTTTTATACTTTTTAGATTTTAATGTCAAATATTTATTGTTTTAGTTCGTTGCTGTTTGTCCTTTGGCTTCTGTCGGCTATTTGTCCTGGGTGTTCGTCTACGGCTGTCCCGACTGGTGTTCTGCCTCCACCTGGGTCGCCCATCATCTGCTGACTGGTCCTGGGTTGAGTGTCCGCTGCCTGGACGGCGTGGGGCGGGCCGCGCTCACGCGTCCTGCGGGCTGAGTTGGGCCTAACGTCCAGCTCAACTAAACAGGCGTCGGCTGCCGAGTGGCGTCTCTTCCGGACGACAGACCCTACCAGGGTGGACTCTGAACTGTCCTCTGAACTGTTACCGAATCCCTCCAGGAGGTGACAGTACCGGTACTCCTGGTTTGGTGTAGGAAGTGTGCGTGTGCGTGTGTGTGTGTGTCTGTGTGTATATGTTTGTGTGTGATTTTCCTGTTTTAAATGGACTGCCATAATTGCACTTTTACATGTTGATTGGAGTTGACTGCCTTTTTAATTTGTAAATATTTTAAATTTAGGATTCTAGCCTTTTTAAACTGTACATATTTTAAATTTAGGATTCTAGCCTTTTTAAACTGTACATATTTTAAATTTAGGATTTTATATATTAAACTACTGTGCAATTTAACTGGTGTCAGTGTGTAAACTTGTCCCAAACCTCCTCTGCAAACGGGCCTGCGTGCTTTTAAAGGTAACTTTTTAGGTACAACCATTTTAACCAATTTTATTTATTTAAAATAGTATATTTAAACCTTTTAAACTTCAGTACTCAATTTTAACCACACCCGACCCGGCTACACAACCTTTTACTGATCCCTTCACATTTTGTTCTGTTCAGCTTCTTTCATCTTCCTTCTGCAAATTTAAACTTTGTTTTCAGTTACTTTCAGCAGTTTTTTTTTTTCAGCTATTTTGTAATCCTTTCAGATTCTTTCTGCTAACAAAAACATTTTTGTGCTTCTAACTTCTTTCTGCTAATTTCAGCTTGTTATGCTCCTTTCGGCTTAATTCTGCAAGTTTCTGCTTTTTCTTCTATTTCAGCTCATTGAATATAGTTGTCACACCAGCTTGATGCAGAGGTTGGAGGTTACACAAATAGGGTTGCATGACAACCCTTTTTCTACCTTAAATTTTAAACATTTATTCTGTTTGTGGTTTAGGTTGAAGTAATGTCACTTATTTGCTCCAACACATTAGCTACAGTAGCTAGTCAGTAGCGCTGTTCGGCTGGGCTCAAGTCTCAGCACATGATCTATTAACAGTAACATTTAAAATAAATTGCATTTTAAAGTTTGATTCTATGACAACTTATTTTATAACTTGTTTATATTTTCTATATATATTTCCGCAACTACTGTTGTCGGATAAAGATTGTCCTAATAAATAAAAAACACATTTAAGAACAAAATGAATTAAAATATATTTTGTGTATAATATTTATTACATTAAAAAGTAGAACTATTTTTTCTTCTTCTTCTTTCAGCTTCTCCCTGCGTTAGGGGTCACACAGCGAACTAGTCGCATGAAGATTTGGCAATTGTTTTTACGCCGGATGCCCTTCCTGACACAAACACAGACCACCGAGCAACCACAGCCCTCTGTGTGGAGCAGAGAGCTGATATATAGGGTTCCCGGGGGAGCAGATGGTGTGGGTTAAGGGCCTTGCTCAAGGGCCCAGAGTGGGGCAGATCAGGGTGGAGACAGGTGTGACTGCTTCACTTATCCCACCCACATTTTGATGTTGTCGGTACCGGGGCTTGAACCGGCGACCTTCGAATCACAAGCTCACCGTTTAACCTCTGCGCCACCACTCTCACTCCAAAAAGTAGAAAATTTTTCATAAATTTATTCACACATTTGAACATTAAAATGTTAATGTTTTCAATATTTACACCCAGGGGGGCCGCCAGGAATATTGGGCCCCATGACAAAAAATCCAATTGGGCCCCCCTGCACAGCTGCTTTTGCCACATCTCTAGAATCTAACTGATCCAGCAAAAGTTTTACATAAATAACATTAAAGGCTTGCTTCCTTTGGTCCAATACTTGTACTAGCACAATATTTACTGTTAGTGAATTGTACATGCAACCGTCTGCATAGAGTATGCAATTCACTATTTAAAGCAAGATTAAAAACAAACAAAAAATTTTTTTAAACGAGGAGCCCCGCCACCGTTAGAGACACGACGAGCAAGCGTGGCATGCGCATGTGTTCTGAACGCAAACACGCTTCAAATTATTGTTAGTTCATATATCTGCATCATGAAAGACCCCACTCACCCAGCACACACACTTTTTGCCCCACTCCCCTCAGGACGGAGGTTGAGGAGCATCAAATGTAGAACCACTAGACTGAGGAACAGCTTCTACCCTGAGGCTGTTAGACTCATGAATAAATAAATAATAAGAATAATCACTGTGAAATATCACATCATGCTGATGCTGATCTGTTTTCTTGTTGCTGTGTTCATCTGTGACCATCTGCTCATAAAGACTCATGTTCGTGCTGCTGTTTGTAATGATGTTTTTCTATTACTCTAGGGCTTAGTGTATTTCTAGTTGATGTTTTTCTTAGTTCATATCCTAGATGTTATTACTGTTTTTCTCTTACATTTTGTTGTTGGATGTAACTGGGACCCTGTGTACATAATCTCATTTCATCACGTGTACTACATGCGGTGCAAATGACAATAAAGACTCTCTGACTCTGACTATCTGCTCCCAAATCAGTGGTAACAAACTGCACACTCAAACTGATGGCATAATATGCCATCGTGAAATGGAGGCTAAAGCCTCCAATAGACCTCAGCGTCCTCCCTTTACGCCACTCTACGCGCGCATTCTGTGCGCTTCGCTGTTATAGCTCTTCTTTTTTTTTTAAATGCTCGCGTTTTCGCTCCAAATCCTTGTTGTACTGTGAGCAGCTCCAGCTGTCCCCTCTGCAGCTGCGCGTAGAGGGGACAAACTGAGGTCGCTGATTGGTCACTTGCTGACACGCCTACTGAAATGATTGACAGCTCGTCAGAAAACTCGAGAACTCATCATGAGCAGCCCGCTGCGGTGTTCTGCTGCAGTGTTTCTACTTTATATGTTATAAAAAGTTCTAAGAAATAAAAATAATAACAGGGAGCGCTTTTCCTGCAGCCCACCGCCCACCAGGAAATATATAAAACCTCCCGCAGCCAGGTAGGACCTGAATTCATTCATTTCAGTCATCGAGTGAACGGAGGAAGAAGCGATTACTTGACTTTTGGCAAAAAAACAAAAGAAAAGGCCCGATCAGCGATAAAGAAGAGGAATTTAATTCATTTGTGTAACATACAAAACAGTCCGGCGCCGGGGAAGTTTATGGTCAGACACCGCTCAAGCGTACGCGGTCGTAAAAAAAGAGCTTTGCGCGTTTGTGCCCGAGGGGCTACGCGGGGGCTACGCTTTTGCCACAGCGTACGTACGTCGTACAGAGGCGTATAGCCAGTACGCGCAGGTATACTGGGGGCTTAAGCTAGCGAACAGGTTGATAATCACGCACATCTCTACCCACCTCTCTTGGGGAAAAACTGTGTTACAAATCGAAACCCTTTCCTTTGTCTGTCTTCCTTTTCTTTTTTCTCTTTCCTTTTTTGACAGCCTGATTTTACGATTTTTCTAGGAAGCATGTTTGTTGTTACTCTGTCATCCTCTGACTGCAAAGTAACACCAGCAGCGTCAAGTGAGCTAAAGCAGCTAGGAACATACCATTTCATGCAGATACAGGGGGGTGTTTGTTAAATATGAGGATGTTTGCTTTTTGGTCTGGGAGAGATAATATTTAAGTTTTACTGTTAAAACAAGTAAAAACAAAGCTACTACCATTAATGTATTATTATCAGGGTCCCACCACACCATGAAAAAAAAAAAGGCCAATCTGGGGCCCCTGTCAGTCAAGGGCCCTTGAAATTGTACCAACTTTTACCCCCCATACGGCGCCCCTGTTTACACCATTTAACATTTGGCTGCAACAATTAATTAATTCAACTAAAAACAAGATCAAGTAAAGCTAGAGGTCTTACAGAAGTTTTGACATTTATTTTGAAACAAAACATAAACTTGAACACAATGGAAAGTCTATTCACCAAAAAAAACACCACCACCACCACCACCACCACCACCACCACCACCACAACAACAACAACAACAACAACAACAACAAAAATATATACTTTGTACATGTAAGTAAAAATCCTTTAATTTCTTGACAGCATACCTCTTCAGTACTCATATTGATACAAACAAAACCCTGGTTATCTTCCAGTGTTGGTTAAATGAGAACTCTTATGTGTCCTAAGGACTTTTCTTAATATTTAACATTCAGTAGTTGTCCCTCATGTAGTTTCTCATGTGTATTTTATAAGTCATTGCAAACCACCGCTTTGTGTCCTGTGTGGATTCTCATGTGTCTGTTTAAATTGCCCTGTTGTCTAAAGCTTTTTCCACAAAGTTCACAAGCAAATGGTTTGTTTCCTGTGTGGATTCTCATGTGTCTGTTTAAATTGCCCTGTTGGCTAAATCTTTTTTCACAAAGTTCACAAGCAAATGGTTTGTTTCCTGTGTGGATTCTCATGTGTCTTTTTAAATTGCCCTGTTGTCTAAAGCTTTTTCCACAAAGTTCACAAGCAAATGGTTTGTTTCCTGTGTGGATTCTCATGTGTGAGTTTAAACTGGCCTGTTGGCTAAAGTTTTGTCCACAAAGTTCACAAGCAAATGGTTTCTCTCCTGTGTGGATTCCCATGTGTGCGTTTAAACTGGCCTGTTGGCTAAAGTTTTGTCCACAAAGTTCACAAGCAAATGGTTTGTGTCCTGTGTGGATTCTCATGTGTGTGTTTAAACTGGCCAGGTGGCTAAAGTTTTGTCCACAAAGTTCACAAGCAAATGGTTTCTCTCCTGTGTGGATTCTCATGTGTCTGTTTAAATTTCCTTTAGTGGTAAATCTTTTGCCACATTCCTCACATCCAAATTGCTTCAGTATGGTCTCAACTTTACTGCATGACGGTACATTTTTTTCCACTTCCAGACCTTTCTTAGTAATCACACCGCTTGAAGACTCGTGTCTTGAATTACTTTTCACGTTTCTCTGAAGAGACAAGTTGTTGTTGGTCATGGTAGTTTCTGCTGCTTCATCACTCTCCTCTTCACTGGCTGCTGCTTCTCTCTGGTCAGTTGAGCTGCTCATGTGACGGCATCTGTCTTCCTCTTGATAAAGATGTGACAGTAATGGTTTAGCTTCATCATCATTACAGTACTAACTTCAGTCTTTTGAAGAGTTCACATTACCTTCATAAGATTTCAGATCTGGGCTTCTTCTAGTTTCTGCTGCTCCACCTTCCTCTCCACCTGTGGCTGTTTCCATCTGGACTGCTGCTACTGGTTGGTAGATCTCTGTCGTCCAGTTGGTGTTGATGAAGATGTGAGGACAGAGGTTTCACTTCTCAGTTGTTTCCTTAAAAAAAAAAAATCAAACATCTTGATGTCTAAAGGCACAGACCTCTTCCTTGTTGTTTTATCAGTTAGTAAGGTAAAGCTACACATTCTATTATGCTAAACATGTTTGCTAGCAGACAACTATACTGTGTGACGCTTAGGAGAAATAACAACAACAATAAAATACAAACCTTCTATCTGTAGTTGATGGTTTGGGATGAAATCAAGTCTGTATGATAGTTTTATGTTGCTCGAGTTTCTTCTACAGGTACTCAAAAGTTTCTGTTGACAGTCACAGCAGGCAACCACTCTGCAATTTCAGTTAGCTTGATTGCTAACTGAAAATGCTACCTAAAACACACAAGTTATATTTATATTTTTTAATGTTATATAAGTTATAGCGCATTAGAGTTGTGCTAAAAACATTCACTGTAATGTATTTTCATTACATTTGTTAGAAAGAGGATGCGGTAGTCTCCACTTGAACGTGTTTTATTTAATAAACTGCGTTGTTTCCCCGCTCGTACTGTTGTACCCAGAATGCTTTGCGCACACTCTTAAAGTGACAGTACGTCTGTATTTACCATACATTACATCTCCATGGGGAGAGAATACATATGTAACTGAGTAACAAATATTTTCCTAAATCACATAGCTTAAGCTCACTAGTAACAGACAATCATTTTAACTGTAATAAAGAATTTCCAGTCCACCATCCTCCCTGAAACGAACAAGAACACAGTTTCATGTTAATCATGTAACCAAAATACAAAATTGAAGTCACAACCCTTGCAGTCGGTGCAACAGTGGTGGAGAAAGTACTCAAACACTGTACTTAAGTAAAAGTACAAATAAACAGACAAAAATGTACTCTAGTAAAAGTAGAAGCACCATATTAATATTTTTACTTAAGTAAAAGTAAATAAGTGCTTGCTTTTAAAAATACTTAAAAGTATTAAAGTAAAAGTACTTGCTGAATGCATTACTGCAATGGTCTACAATACCATTAAGTGTGCGTACTTTATGTATATTTTCTGTAATACATAAATAGTATTGAGCCATTTTAATGAACAATGCTACAGATAATACATGTTTATATTGTGACACCGTGCACACTTGGACTTGTGATTCTGTTAATCAGAATTTCAGTGATGACATGCAGAGTTAAATGTCATTAAGCAAAACAAGAATAATAAGGAATGATTAAACCTTTGAAAGTTTTTATTTAAACACAAAGTAAAACCAATGTGTCATTTTAACTAAACACATTGAAGTACAAGTTGTCTGTTTTAAAAAAGGAGCATTAGACCTAACAAAGGAACAGTCTCTGGTCATTTCAACTCCAGTTTGTCTTCAACTCTAGTTAAAATACTGTCTAGTCAACCTTGTAATGGGTCAATAGTGAACAATATTTTAACTTCCTGACACCATTTTCAAAACTTGGACCCAAGTGTCGAGACATTTGGAGACATCTCTTGTCTCCTAACATCCCATGAACTGACACATTTTAATATTGCAGCAAGAATTTATTGTTCAAGTTCAGAAGTTGGTTTTCAAAGTTTTTTGAGTCCAGTCTGACTCTTTTGGGAGTACTGAACTGTCTTTCAATAGTATTTCAATAATATTTCAATAAGGCCATGGGTGCTGTGTATCTTCTGGCTGAATCTTTGTGATGGAATCCATTTTGGGTGTGTTAGTGGTGCTGTGGGTCAATGACATATACACTAGTATATACGCCTTTGATCCAGCTCTTCTTGAAGGCAGGTCGAATGTTACCTGTCCACTTTGCAGTGATTCAATGGACCAACTCTCTCGACATCAGTTACTTTCAATCTAACGACAAATCAAAAACTGCAACGTGAATGTAACTTGTGACTCAACACATTATAGAAATGTAGTGGAGTAGAAAGTACAGATACTTCATGTAAAATGTAGTGGGGTCAAAGTAAAAGTACTCACATTTAATTCTACTTAAGTAAAGTACACATACATGAAAAATGTACTTTGTACAGTAACTAAGTATTTGTACTTAGTTACATCCCACCACTGCATATAAACCACTACAAACAAAGATAGCTCTCCTTGTAGCAACAAAAAAAATCTGCTTCTCTCATGTCAAATCTTTTAAATACAGTTGACTACAGGTTAAGTTTAGTTGGTGGTTTGCTCACTCTGCCGGAACGAGTGATTCTAGACCAGGGGTCTGCAACCTGCGGCTCTGGAGCCACATGTGGCTCTTTGGTCCCTCCGCAGCGGCTTTTTCAAGCTTTGACCAAAACTAACATGAAACTGAATTTTATAGGATGTTGTACCCACAACAAAACATGACTAGTTTTAGCTGTTTTTCTGTCATTTCCTTTGCAAATATGTGGACACTAGTACAAATACACACAGTAAATTATACTCCTTTAACTTTATGCTTTTTTTCTTCTTTAAAGTAGGATACTCAATTTCTCCACAATTAAAAAAACAACACATAAGCCTGAAATGTTCAATGTTTGTTTTACAAAAAAAAAATATATATATATATATATTCTTTTACAAGAAGCCAGCCTTCTGTAGACTTGCAACCTGGATATGAGCACCAGTGATCCCCCACAACCCAGAAAGTAAAAAGCAAGTAAAGATTGTGACGGTTTTACAAAAGTTTGTTTATTAAAAAGGGGTGCCAGCCAGGTATCCCTCCTGACAGTTAGGATTAACAATTGTGAATTACTTTTGTATTATTATTATTTTTTAAACCTGTCACACAAGGACCATCCACTTTAATGGTGTTGACCCTCTAACAACTTGAATGACCAAATATATATACACATTTATTTATTTTCTTCCTTTTTTTCACACAAAAAACAAACAAAACATCACCCTTTTTCTTTTACACAAAAAAACAAACAAAACATCATCCACATAATTTCTCTCTTTTTTCTTTCAGGTTTTTTATATTTTTAAATGTCCATAAACAAAATAAACACAAATCCCCCCCATCAAAAAACACATAGAACAGTAAAAATAATCCTGTATTACAATAAACTCTAACGTTTCTGTCTGCTCCTGTTTAGATCTTAATTGTTGTTATTTTATATTCTTCTCTGTTGTTTTTTTATTTATATCTTGTGTGATTCCTTGTGTATGTTCCTTTATATTGAATCTCTGTCACAACAATTTTGTGTGGGATCAATGAAGTTCTATCTTATTGTATTATCTTAAGTAGTGAAATATTTGGCTTTGTAGGAATCTAATCTTTACCTGCGTGAACAAAAGCAAAAAGTACACAAAAAACAGCTGTAGCGAAGAACACCCCCACAAAAAATAAATAAATAATTAAATAAATAAAACTTCTTCTTCTTTCAGCTTTTCCCTTTTCAGGAGTCGCCACAGCAAATCATCCTCCTCCACCTCACTCTGTCCTCTGCATCCTCTGTCCTCACTCCAACTACCTCCATGTCCTCTCTAACTGCATCCATATATCTCCTCTTTGGCCTTCCTCTTTGTCTTTTTCCTGGCAGCTGCATTTCTAACATCCTTCTACCAATATACCCACTGTCCCTCCTCTGGACATGTCCAAACCATCTCAGTCTGGCCTCCCTAACTTTATCTCCCAGTTGTTCAACATGTGCTGTACCTCTGATGATCTCATTCCTGATCTTATCCATCCTTGTCACTCCTAAGGAGAACCTCAGCATCTTCATTTCTGCCACTTCCAGTTCTTTCTCCTGTCTTTTTGTCAATGACACTGTCTCCAGACTGTACAATATAGCTGGTCTCACCAGTGGTGGTTTGGAAATGTCTTGGAGAGGTGGCAGTGAGGTTTTTGACTCAAATATTTAATAGAATATTTGAGGGTGAGAAAATGCCTGAGGAATGGAGAAGAAGTGTGCTGGTGCCCATTTTTAAGAACAAGGGTGATGTACAGAGTTGTAGCAACTACAGGGGAATTAAGTTGATGAGCCACACGATGAAGATCTGGGAGAGAGTTGTGGAAGCAAGACTTAGACAAGAGGTGACTATCTGTGAGCAGCAGTATGGTTTCATGCCAAGAAAGAGCACCACAGATGCCATCTTTGCTTTGAGGATGTTGATAGAGAAGTACAGAGAGGGTCAGAAAGAACTCCATTGTGTGTTTGTGGATTTAGAAAAAGCATATGACAGGGTGCCAAGAGAGGAGGTGTGGTATTGCATGAGGAAATCTGGAGTGGCAGAAAAGTATGTTAGACTGGTACAGGACATGTATGAGGACAGCAGGACAGTGGTGAGATGTGCTGTAGGAGTGACAGATAGCTTCAAGGTGGAGGTGGGAGTGCATCAAGGATCGGCTCTGAGCCCCTTCTTGTTTGCTCTGGTGATGGACCGACTAACAGATGAGGTCAGGCAGGAATCCCCATGGACTATGATGTTTGCAGATGACATTGTGATCTGTGGTGAGAACAGGGAACAGGTGGAAGAGAACTTGGAGAGGTGGAGGTATTCACTTGAAAGAAGAGGAATGAAAGTCAGCCGTAGTAAGACAGAGTACATGTGTGTGAATGAGAGGGAGGCCAGTGGAACAGTGAGGCTACAAGGAGCAGAGGTCACAAAGGTGCAGGACTTCAAGTACTTGGGGTCCACTGTCCAGGAAAATGGGGAATGTGGTAAAGAGGTGAAAAAGAGAGTCCAGGCAGGATGGAGTGAATGGAGAAAAGCATCAGGAGTGATTTGTGACAAAAAGGTGTCAGCAAAGGTCAAAGGAAATTTTACAAGACAGTGGTGAGACCATGTGTGGTGACATTAAAAGTGAAGTGATAGTGTGATCAGGTAGTTGCTGGAACATCTGACAGTGAAACAGTGATCAATGGGCCACAGAGAGGATGGATCGTAGACTCATTGAAGACCAGCTTTAGGTGGAGTCTGGTAAGGGTTTGGACTGTGCAGCTGTTCAACATGTGGGGCATACAGATATCAGAATGACCAAGTGTTGAAACTAACATGTATGTAAATAAACACATGTGCTGAAGATGCTGGTCATCTAAGAAAGACCACAGCAGGGGAAACTGTCTTGTTGTGCACTAAACATCACAGACCTGTGTCTGCACGCATCACCACTCCTGAGACAGAACCTTGGTCCAGTCTTTCTTCAAGCGGTCAGCTGCTGTGAGCCCACTTGCTGCAGGAGGATCAGTTGTATGATGCTGTTCAGTGTGTTACCTGAGCAGGGGGACGCACCGTACTGACCTGGAACCAGCGGCGTGGCTGTGACGCTAACTCTGTTTCCCATCTGACCTGATGTTAAAATCATTGAAACTCAGTCACATGAACAAGAAAGTTCATGCTCAATCATCCAGGTACCAAATCCAGTCATTCTCCGTCGGGTCATCTGGACAGTTTCAGTCACATGAACTTTCAACACTAGCAGTTTCATGACATTTCCACCACGGTCGGGGTGTTTATGTTTTGGGTGAGTGGATTTACATGGACAACTTTTTTTTATATCAGTAAACAGACAGTTCATTTTCTGGAGGAGGGCGGGTTTCTGAAAATGAGAGCTTTTCATCAAGTCCAATTTTTTTTTCTAGTTCATTTAGTAAATTTTGTATTTTGTTTTATTTATTTAATTGATGGGAAGATGGAAGGATTACTTTGAGGAGCTAATGAATGAAGTGAATGAAAGAGAAAGAAGAGTGGAGGTCATAGAAACTGTGGACACGGAAGTGGGAAAGATTAGTGAGGGTGAAGTCCGGAAAGCTCTGAAAAGAATGAAGAAGGGGAAGGCAGTAGGACCTGATGACTCTCGTGCACAATCTAAAGATGGCTCCTAAACCAAACCATTTTAGAACCACCACTGGTCTGCATGTGGACCAGATTACAGCCAAGTCAGATGTTCTTTTGAGTGCTGCTTTGTCAGTGTTTGTGCAGCTTTGCGTTGTATCATGACACAGGTCAACAAACATTTGGCAGGCCTCACCCATCTTTGAATAGAATAGAATAGAATAGAATATATCTTTATTGGCATATTTGCACCAAGGTACAAAGTTTTGCAATTGGCGCGCGCACCATCCGAAGAGGGACATACGCACGGAAGCCGCAGCAGTATAAAACCGCGCCACCAACAATCAGATATGAAAAAGGAACATACAGTCGGGTAATCAGTGATATTCAAAAAATAATCTATCACAATTTGTCTTAGGACACTCCATGATAAAGTCTAAAAAACTCTACCAGCTTTAGCATGGATAAGACAAGACATGTTGCATTTCATGGCAAGCAGGGAGATTGTCCGTGAAAATCATTTCAGATAAGCACAGTCTGTAGATGTCATTTCAGCTCGGCTCCATTCTGAAAGCACACGGAGACCTCTGGGGGGGGGACAGCGAGTTCTCAACAGCTTTCACTCCAGGAGAAGATTTGCAGACAGCCTTCTTTTTCCAAGGTTGCTCACAGTCCAGATTAGATTAGTCGCTTATTTATTTTCAGGCCAGGCTACAGTGTACTTTTGACTGCAGCCTTGAAGTCCATGTGCTGTTCAGGTCCAAATCGTCGAATCATATGAGGTTCCGAGCTACAAATCCCCGTCAGTGCCCTGATGGAGGCTGGACGGCTGTAAACGAGTCCCAAAGCGCACCGCAGGTCCGCGGCTGTCCGCCGCTGCTCCCACCGTGCGGTTCAGCTCGTACAACAGCTGGCTTGTTGAGGTCATAGCCCGGATCAGAGAATCTTGTTGAGCAGGGAGTCTCGCCAGCGCGTTGATCGCCGCGGCCGCCTCCCTCAGCTTCCAGTAGCAGAAAACATCCGCCGATCCCAAAAAGCAGAGCAACTGCCACCAATATTCCAATAATCCACAAAACTTCAACGTCTTCGACAGAGAGAACGGTCAGACACATTGGCCACGAGTCCATAGTGTATCCCACCGCATGCGTGTCGAAGGGGCAAGCCGCCTCTCCTGGTCCGGTGCGCTTCGTTGAAAAAATTTTATCAATAGAGGAAACAGCCCACGTAAATAAATCCATTTCAAATTGGTTCAGTGAGCGCTGAAGAGTTAAAGACGAGACAAAATGCAAAACAGGGAGGAGGAAACTTAGGGGGGAGAGGAGCAAAAAGAGATGCGACCTGCTTCGCCGTGTGCCGGACTGACTGTAGTTGTACTGTAGTGGTAACCATATCCACCAGAGTGTTCAGTGTTCTGGTGAGTTCAGGAGGATTTGGAGGCAGTTTCTCAGCTGGTGGGCGTCCTCGTTTCTTTTTGACCTTTTCGCTGGGCTCTTGGCGTGCCTGCAGCTCTTTCTCTCCATTATGTTCACCTTTAGGCTTCTTGAAGCTGACGTCATCGACCAGGTCTTTAGGGAAACTGTTGTTTTCTCCCTCAGGCTGCAGGAAGAGGGAGCAGTGGGCAGGGAAATCTAAGAAACTCCAAAAAGTGCACAGAGACACGATAAACAGGTTGAACAACTCTGACAAAAAATACATAAATGAAGTCAATTATCTGATATTTTATTTTATAAAACTCTCAGCTAACAGACTTAAAGAAAAACGACCAAAAACAGCTGTAAATCTGTTTTTGGATACTGAGCTAAAACCTAGTGTGATGGTAGCTGAGAGTGATAAATGCTTTAATCACTAATTGATTGTATGAAGTATGGTTTACAGCTTTGCCATTATCTATAATACACACACGGTATATATACAGTACATGTGTGTGTGAATATATATATATATATATATATATACAGTACATGTGTG